>JAPXFY010002393.1:15000-20000 GCA_030674185.1 Monoplex corrugatus
TCATCATCATCATCATCATCGTCGTCGTCGTCGTCGTCATCATCATCATCATCATCATCATCATCATCATCATCATCATCATCATCATCATCATCAATTTTCCTCATCATTATCATTGTTATTATCGTTATTATCAGTTTATTGTTAATCCCTTGCCCTCGTGGCGGGAGATGGAAAAAGAGATAGTTCCTCAAATGGCGTTTTGTCTTTGTCTGTCTGTCTGTTTGTCTTGTGGATGGTTCACAGCACTTCTGATTCTGGAGCTGATGTTTCGAGTTTCATCCTGCTGGCTTGCAACATATAAACTGGACTGTCCGCTGACATCTTAATGCTTCATTATTTCCGATGGTGTCAGCTTAGTTTTTCTTACGTCACGTAGCCTACTTCCCGTGTCCCCCCTTCCCCGTTTCAAGACCTTGTAAGCAGCATAGACTTTTGCGCAGGCTCAGCGGGTTTGCTAGATAATTATAGGAACGAACATGGAATTGATCGAGTGTCTTGAATCCCTCTTCAACTCTGAACAAAAACCTGCTTGGGCGTCTTTCTGTTCCCCCCCCCCCCCCCTATCCCCTTTATCTGTTTGATGTTTTGGCCTTTGCTGGAATCACTTTTCTTCGGTCTATCTTTGTGTCTGTCTTGTATTTTCTTCTATTTTTCTTTTCATCCGCGTTTTCTTCTGTTCTTTTCTTGATTTGTTTGTATCTTATGCTATAGATTTTCTCGTGCTTTTTTTCTCGTAGCTGTAAGCAAGTATGTTTTTAGATTAGCAATGCAGCTTTAAAGAATGGCTTTTCGTCTTCCTAGTAAGACGGGCCCGGCAGCGTCTGACAAATTGTTTATTTCTCCAGGTAATCCGGTTTTTCCCTCAGTCTCTTGGGTTAGGATAATTTTTCTTCCTTTTCCAAGGTCAGTCTGGACTCGTGGCTTAGGCACAATCCATCAGCCTTACCTCTTGCGTTCATATATTCTCATTTATGTGTCCAGATGTATATTTGTGTGTATACATGTATATGCGTGCGTATGTACATAATACAAAACAGAAAATACAAATATATACACACACACACACACACGCGCGCGCGCACACACGCACGCACAATAAAAGAGAGGAATACACGCACAGATGTGGGATATACACGTACAAAACACACACGCGCTTGCTTGCACGCGGACAACCACATGCATCAAGACAAACACACACAGACCACCCACTCAAAAATAAACAGAGACAGAGAGAGAGAGAGAGAGAGAGAGAGAGAGAGAGAGAGAGAGAGAGAGAGAGAGACCACGCACCCACCAACACACATTAACACACCACACACACACACACACACACACAACCCACACACATTAACACACCACACACACACACACACACACACACACACACACACACACACACACACACACACACACAACACACACACACACACACACACACACACCACACACAACCACACACACACACATACACACACACACACACACACACACACACACACACACACACACACACACAAACCACACACAACACAACCGCACAACCACACAATACACAACCACACATAACACAACCACCACATACAACCCACACACAACCACACACACACACACACACACACACACACACACACACACACACACACACACACACACACACACAACACACACACACGCACACATACACACACACACACACACACACACACACACACACACACACACACACATGAACGGATACACATGACATAAGCAGTGGGTGGAAACGAAAGACGGATCAGACGAAGAACACACAGAATACTGTAAAACACGGACACATACGTGACAGCTGCTGTGGGCAGAAAGCACATAAACCAAAGGATTAGACGAACCACAAAGACGAAGAAAATGAGGATGACAGGAATAGGGATATGGGAGAAACTGGATTATCAACTGCCACATTAAAAATTCAAATTGTGTAAGCCACTCTAAATAGCCGATGTCACGGCGTTTCACAACAACGAAATGTATCTAATGAATAAACAAATCAGTGATTGATTGGCCATTTAATGAATCGATAAATCAATAAATGATTGGCTAAAGGGGCATCTGTATTTAAGAATTGTTCATTCATTCACTCATTCATTTGCTCGTTCATTCATTCATTCATTCATTCATTCATTCATTCATTCATTCATTCATTCATTTATTTATTCATTCATTCATTTGTTCGTTCATTCATTCATACACTGCGAATAATTTTCATCATCGTGAAACCCAATAATCTAAACATTGTTGAGTCAAGACCTAATTTAGAAACAAGATATTTCTTTTTCCTGTTAATAAAAACAAGTAAATACAAAAGTAAATGAATAAGCACATACATGAGCAGATCGATGAAACGTAAACAGGCAAATAAAATAGGCGAACAAAACAAATAGATAAAAAGATTGAAAAATTGATGAATCAGAAAAATGAATGAATAGACAAACATTTGTTTGTAACTGAATGACTTAAGATGAGAAGTACACAACTGAGTACAATTAGAAATCATTCGATTATGATCATGTGTGAATTCTGGGGACTGTTTCAGTAAACAGACAAATAATAGTCACTTACTAGAAAGTCCGTGCAAGACATTGTCTAGTCTGGTATTATTCACTTTCTGGTGGTGTCAGTTTATTCTTTAAAAATCCTGTTTCCTCCCTACCCCCACTGTCCCTGATCTTTCCCTCTATCCATGTCCTTGCTTGCTCATAAAATGTGAGTGGAGAGCATATTAAATTAAGACAAGGAGCGATCAAGCCAGTTATTTTTAATGTTGTGCGATAGGATTGAACACGACACATCAGACCGAGTCAAAGAGTCAGGGAGGTGGAGTACAAGAAACACTGGGAAGGTAAACGAGCGTAACGTAGGTTAAAAAAAAAAAAAGAAAAAAAAGGTGCTGGGTGGGAGCGTGGACGTGGGACGGAGAATGAACGATGGAAACTGTGGAAGGGAAATTGAAAAAAAAAAAAGAAAAAAAAAAGGAAAATGTCATTTCTATTTACGAACGTAAAAGAGTAGCAAACGGTTATGGGTTTTTTGTTTGTTTTGTTTTTGTTTTGTTTTTTACATCCATCCTCACCCAAGACATACAAAACATTCATACTTGAGTTATTTTTTTTTAAAAGCATATGAGTATTTTTTCTCATACACTACTAGCTTTAGCTGAATACACAATACAGTATAAGCTTCATTTCGATGACGTTTTATGGTTGTATACAACTCATCACAAAAGAAACAAAGACATAAACATTACCCATTAAAAAAAAAACAGAACAAAGAATCGGTGATGCTTTGTTTATTATAGACATTATTACTGTTGACCTTAAGCTTCTTTAAAAGCGGATTTGTTCGGTTGACACAGGGAACAAACTGGTGTATCATAAAAAGAACAAATGAGGCAGATACGCCGTTCTGGCAAGTAATCTCCAAACTTCCATTATGGCATTTTATCGAATGATGACAGTTAGCCCAACTGCTTCTCATAGTAGAAAGATAAGAAAAAGAAGGAAAAAGTAAAAAAAAAGAAAAAAAAAGAGAAAGAAATATTTTACGTAGGAATTCCATGGGTGCACAAAGTTGTGTAGGATTCACAGTGGTCAAAACATTTAAGTAAACCGTATATTGCCCACAGGATAATTGAAACAAATTATATTGAAAAAAAAGGGAACATTCTAGCATTGTACACCCGTAAAATTTTTTTTGTGTAAATTACAAGACATTTGAGTTTGGGGTTTGTTCGACAGGAAATCATCGCATTTGGACAGTTCCATACGCGCTGCACACCCCAAAAATTCCAGCAGTTATCTGGAAGACTTATTGAGTCTGCACAAAACCCTATGCATGAACAAGGTATTGAAATAGGGATGGGAAAAAGGGACATTTGAAACACCAAGATGACACTTCCAGAACGATGGACATATTACATGGGCATCAAACAGGCCAGTTTGTATTTAAAGTTGCAAGCAAGGATTGAACTCGAGATAACAGATCTTTAGTCCACGGCTCTATCAAAAGAACGAACTAGTGCACATTATCACAGAATTATTACTGAAAGGTAAATGCAACCTTGCTTTTGATGTAAATTTGTCATAATTCCTAGTCGTTTTTGATGATATCGACACCGTTCTTTTAGACATTATCCTTGATTATATTTTGTTGGAATCGAGCATGCACAATTTGTAAGTGTGAATATATACTGTTCAAAAAAAGAAACGCATAGTTGATACTTGCAAATTTAATGTCATAAATGAGAAAGGTATAGAAAATCAAATAATGCGAATTCCATTTTGAAAGTTGGCATGGACTGCGCATAAAGGCTGTGCAGTTCATTTCGGTCATGACAGCAATTGGTCAGTCCATAGGCGCGAACACAGAGACGATCGGATCAGTAGGGGGTATGACCACCTTGAGCATCAACAAGTGCCTGGCACCTCCTCAGCATAGAGTGGATCAGACGTTGGATGTATTGCTGAGGAATGGCTTCCCACTCCTCCTGTAGCGCCTGCAGCAGTTCGGCATGAGTCGCCGGCGCTTCCTCTCGACTGCGCACGCGCCTGTCCAGATTATCCCAAAGGTGTTCGATTGGGTTCATGTCTGGTGACACGGCTGGCCAGGGAAGCACGCGAACGTGGTTGTCATTGAGGAACTGGGTGGTGACGCGTGCCGTGTGAGGACGAGCGTTATCCTGTTGAAACACGGCGTCAGGGTCGGCCAGAAGAGGAAGGACGTGTGGGCGCAGAATCTCCTCCACGTAGCGCACGGCGTTCAGGCGCCCTGGGACGTGCACTAGGCAACTCCTCCCAGCAAGGCTGATCGCTCCCCATACCATGACGCCTCCACCACCATGTGGAGGTGCCTCATCCACACAGTTCGGCACGTAGCGTTCATTCACTCTTCGGTACACCCGTCTCCGGTTGTCATGTCGCCGGAGTAAGAAGTGAGACTCGTCGCTGAACCAAACGTGCCGGTCC
>JAPXFY010002394.1:5000-7500 GCA_030674185.1 Monoplex corrugatus
GAAGTCGTGGTCATAGAAATGTGACGCTGCAAATCGGTGACGCGCTTTCAACAGGGAGAGCAGCCTGAATTTCACATGGTAAATTCATTGTAACAAAAAGAAATGAATATGAACGATGGAAAAGGCAAACTTTTGTACTTACCATGCTCAAACTAAACACACATGAATCAACATCTCTAGTTCAACATCCAGTGTATCTATGTATCTATGTATCTATATATCTACATGTATGTGTCTATGTGTCTATGTATCTATGCATCTATGTATCTATCTATCTATTATCTATTGATCTATTGATCTATCTATCTATCTATTTATCTGTCTATTTATCTATCTATCTACTTGTCTGTCAGTCTGTCTATTTATCTATCTATCTACATATCTATTTATGTGCCTATCTATCTATGAATTCATAGCCACTCGTCACAGTTAAAGAAAGACTGATTTGATTGTCCAGTTCACGTGGTATAGTGGTTGGTGCTTCTCTCTGTCTGTCTACCGATCTATCAGTCGGTCTGTCTGTCTGTTTGTCTGTCTATCTATCTGTCTGTCTGTCCGTCTGTCTATTTATCTGTCTGTCTATCTGTCTGTCTGTCTGTGTGTGTCTGTCTATATGTAATAATAATAATAATTACAATATTTATATAGCGCAAAATCTTGATAAAATCAAATCTAAGCGCTGAAGCAGACACACACGCAAGCACGCACGCACGCACGCACGCACGCACGCACACGCACGCACGCACACGCACACACACACACACACACACACTCACACACACGCATGGCTATAAATGGGGAGAAAGAATAAAAGCAATAAAAGCAAGAATAAAAGCAATGCAAAATTATAGAGAGCATAGCATATACAATTATATATTATAACCATGTGATTCCCCTCCGAGCGGAGACAGGCTGCAGAGGGGGGGGGTTGAGTGAGGTTAGGATTTTATGCGGAGGAGAAAAGGTGAGTTTTGAGAGCGGACTTGGAGACAAAAGTAGGTTGGTGACGGACTGAGAGAGGAAGTTTGTTCCAGGAGAGTGGACCAGAAACAGAGAAGGCTCGTGGACCATAGGTATTGAGCTTAGTGCGTGGAAAGCGAAAAGTCAGAGGATCGGAGGCAGAGCGGAGGGTACGTGAGGGAACATAGATCTCAAGTAGGCTTGACAGGTAATCGGGGGCTGCGTTATTGAGGCTTTTGTAGCACATGGTGTCTAGTTTGTACTGTATGCGCTTTGATACAGGGAGCCAGTGAAGTTGTGCCAGGAGAGGAGATATGTGGTCAGCTTTTTTCTTTTTGAGTACAAGGCGTACAGCATTGTTTTGAATGCGCTGTAGGATGTGAATGGTGGAGGCAGGAAGACCAGACAGGAGTGAATTGCAATAGTCAATGCGAGACATTATGAAGGAGAGAACGAGTTTTGCAGTTGTTTCGACAGAGAGATACTTCCTGATCAGCCTTATACGATAGAGATGATAGTAGCAAGATCTGGCAGTTTGAGAAACAAAGTTGTTCATGGAGAGGGTAGAGTCAATGCAGACACCAAGGTTTTTAGCTGAATCAGAAATTTGGACTGATGTGTTACATAATGGGAGAGAAAGAGGAGGCAGCTGAGAAAGTTTCTGATGGGTGCCAATGAGGATAGCTTCTGTCTTGTCGTCATTAAGCTGAAGTTTGTTGAACGTCATCCAGTTCTTAATGTCTGAGTAACACTCAGTGGTGCGAGTCAACAGGCGCTGTATATTATCAGGTGAGTCACTGTCTTGAAGTTGGGTCATCAGCATAGAAGTGGTGTTTTATAGAGTGGGAGTTGATGATGGTGGACAGGGGGGAGGTGTAAAGAGTGAAAAGAACAGGGCCAAGGACAGATCCTTGTGGAACACCACAGGTCAGGTATGCAGGTCGAGAGTAAGTGCCATTGATGAGAACAGTTTGTTTTCTGTTTGATAAATACGAAGTGAAAAAGGAGAGAGCAATGTCAGAGATGCCAAAAGTATGATGAAGTCTAGAAAGGAGAATACCATGGTCAATGGTATCGAAGGCTGCAGACAGATCAAGGAGTGTGAGGAGAGAGACTTTGCCAGTATCAGTTGCAAGGAGGAGATTGTTGAGAATGTGTAGTAGGGCAGTTTCAGTGCTATGGCACTGGCGGTAGGCTGACTGGAAAGGATTGAGGAGATTGTTGGCAGACAGGTGAGAGTTCAGCTGGTTGAGGACGACTTTTTCAAGGAGTTTTGACAAGAAAGAGAGATTCAGTTCATTTGGGTCTAAATTGTGTTTCTTGAGGAGAGGGTGAACAATAGCAGACTTGAAAGAATCTGGGACAGTTCCAGTTTGAAGAGAAGTGTTGATGATGTCAGTGATGAATGGGAGGAGAGTAGGGAGACAGTCGGCGTAGAGAGAACCTGGAAGAGGATCCAGTTCGCAGGTTTTGAACGACATGGATCTAATTGTGTTGAGAATTTCTTCTTGTGAGACTGGGGTAAAAGTAATAAGAGGTG
>JAPXFY010002394.1:22500-27592 GCA_030674185.1 Monoplex corrugatus
AACAGTGACAGAGAAGTTGGGTCAAGGGTCATTTGTCGAACAGGCTTGAGTGTACTCTAAATTAGCATCGTGTGTGTGTGTGTGTGTGTGTGTGTGTGTGTGTGTGTGTGTGTGTGTGTGTGTGTGTGTGTGTGTGTGTGTGTGTGTGTGTGCGTGCCCTACTCCTGTCCTGTTCCCCACACCAGTTTGCTTGTGTTTGTGCCCTGGAGGTTTGGTCGTTGTTGGCGTTTGCTTTGGTTAATGATGGGAGTGTGTGCCTTGATTTGATTCTTGAATCAAGATTTGGCGCCTTACTATTATCATCTTTTTAGTATGTCCAGTGAAGGGCAGTCTGGATAATGTGATTCTGCTCTCTTCGAGTAGTTGCTGGTTGGAGATGGTGTTAGGCCAGATGATTCCTTTGATTCCTCAAACGTTTCTTGTATGTAGGGTTGACAGCTTGATAAGGTCGCTCTCTGTCATCCTCCATCATTCTGAGCCTTAAGGTGGAATGAAAAGGACACGACTCTGGTACAATTACACTGTGTATTTGTATTGCGTTTGGGGGAACTGGTGAGATGACTGCCCAGACATTCAAACCTTTCATCCTGTCCCATCATGCTGTGCCATCTGCCATCACTCTGCATGAGGGGATTTCTTGTCTTTCACCGATCCAGATCTTAGCTGAGTTGAGAGTCAGGTGGAAAACAAGCTCCTGTGAAGGCAATCCCACGGCCAGCATCCATACATGCATCCGATGTCGCAGAGACTGCCGTTCCCGCATCGGCCTTATCAGCCACAGCCGAAGCTGCTCCAGAGGCATCAAGTCGACTCGACACGACACTTAAGTTTCATCATCCACAGTCGACGTCGGCTGACGGAGGCTTACCACCACTAAATCCTTTTCACAGGCGAGATCTTGAGGTTTCTACCTAACTTAAGAAACAAATCTCCGGAGGAGATTTGAATCCGTCTCATGCCAACAGGCGGTGATGTTGACAAATATACTGCCGAGGATTACACAGAGATGATCATCTGTTGTGAACTTCACCACACAGTTTCAAACACTGTGTTGATTCTTCTGGTTTCATGCAACAAACGCTACAAAAGCCACACCAAAAAGCCTGTATTTAAAACAGCGTGTGTCCCAGTGGAAAGAGTACGCGCCTAGAAATCCAAGTTCTATTCCCATCAGACGGTGATTTTTATCCTCCTTCCACTAACGCCTTGAGCGGTGGTCTGAGTGCTAGTCTTTCAGGTGACACACTACACCGAAATGCTGTACCCGAAAAGGGGGGTGGGGTGGGGTGTGGAATGCCGGAGGATCTTTCAGTACAGATGGCTTCCCCACCCTCGGAAAATTCGTTGCTAGAAATTTTCTCATTTTCTAATTCTTTCTTCTTTTTTCCTTTTCTTTATAATTTCTTCCTGTCATTTTCTGCTATGCTGATCTATTGATCTGTTTGTGTTCTGTGCAGTCTTACATGCTTCCTATTGATACTGGCTGTTGGTACAAGTATTAATTGCATTTTTGGCTTTGAGGAAACATGATACGCAGAGGCAATTTTCGGTAATTTAAGGCCATGTTTTTATGTTTTAGTGTCGTTAGTGATCTTTATCTTCGTGATCAACTGATCTTTATGTTAGTGATCAGATTTTTATAAAATCTCATGCAGATAAATTCAAAGGAATGATCAATGCTGCTAGCATATCTTTAGATTAGTCTGCGAATCTGTACTTAATTTCCTTTCCATTTTTTGTCGAGGCCATCGAGACGAGTACATTTTGCCATGGTTGTAGCCCTGATATAGCTCTGCGCTAGCAGCTGGGCTTTAAACAGTTATAATGATAAAACAAACGGAGATGCCCATGAGCACCAATTATTCTGGGCATGTTGAAAACCCTTCTGCAGCAAAGTAGTTTTCCTTGGCAGAATTCTGCCAAAGAAAACACTAAGCTAAACAAAAAATTCATGCATACAGATGCAACAAAGGGAGGTGGCGCCCTACGATGGCGATGTGCTTTCTCCATGAAAGTCAACTTCCATTAATGCAATCTTACCCAATCCAGTCTGTTTCTTCGATCACTGCGACGTCCAACTGAGATTTTCTTTCCTGTTGTGAAATGTTAGTTATATAGCGCAAAATGGTACATTCTTTAAACAAAAAGTTCATTTTGAAACATAAATGAAAATAATCCCTGATATGAGGACCGTGACCTGAAATGCTCCTTAAGGTTTCCAGAACACTGTATCTGCTATTTCCTTTTGAATCTGTTCCAGATTCGTGCAATTGTGCACCCGTTCAGAGACTGATAGGCGTGTTTGTATCTCGAGTGCGTATGACTAATTGATTGTCTGTTTTGATTGTTTGCTTGTTTTTCCGGCGTGTGTGTGTTTTTGTTTTCGTTTTCCTATGAAAGCGAGTTTTCTACACGAATTTGCCAGGGGCAGTCCTTTTGTCGTGGAATCTTGTATTTCCATCCATCTGTCCGCCCCTGTCTATCGACATGTCTAAACATACATCCACTGTCTACCTTGTCTGTCAGTATCTATGTACATTTGATTCTATTAAATCACTTTAGACTTTTTAATTTTTTGTCTATTTACGCATTTTATGTAAGTCTTTGCACATACAATTTTGGTCTCACATTGTTGCAGTTTGCCCGTAATGACCTCACACCACGCCAGAATAGTAGCGTACGCTCTGCACCGTAATAAGGAGCGGCAGCAGCAGGAAGATCAAAACCAAGTAAGTCTTCCATTATAAATGTTATAGAAACCAGAAGAAAAAATGTAACGAAGGAGAAACAAAACAAGGAAAACAAAACTAAACACACCAGAAACATGTAAAATAAAAAGAAGGAACAAAGAGGTGAAGAAGAGGAAATGAAAAAGACGCAGGGAAAACGAACAAGGAAGGCAAGAACACAAGCAGCAAGAGCAGAACAACAAGAACAAAGACAAGAACAGGAAGAATCAATAGATTAAGAAAAACAACAGCAAGAAGAAAAAGAGCAAACAAAAACAAAAAATAAACAATAACAAAAAACAATAACTAGTAAAACAAGAACAATAAGAACAAGAAAAACGATAAGAAAAAGAGCAAAAACAAGAACAAGAACAATAATGATAATAGCAAGAACAAGAAATCAAGAAGAGGAACACGAAGAACAAGAACAAGAAAAGCAGCATGGAAAACAACCCAAAGAACAGCAAGAATAATAACAAAAACAGGGATGAAGATGACGATAACGATGACAGCGACCAAGAAGAGCAATACACGAAGAACAAAAACGAGAACAACAAGAACATCACGAACAAGAACTCGAACAACAGGAACAACAAGAACAAAGACAAGAACAAAAACCAAGAACAGGAAGAACCAGAAGATGAACGAAAACAACAGCAAGAAGAAAGAGAAAAAAAAAAGAAAGAACAAAAACAAGAACGAGAAGAACAAGAAGACCAAAAGCAAGAACAATAATAACAGCAAGAACAAGAAGATACAGAACAAGAACACGAAGAACAAAAACAAGAAAAGCAACATAAAAATCAACCCAAAGAACAAGAACAATAACAGAAACAAGGACGAAGATGATGATAACGATGACAGCGACAAAGAAGAGCAAAACAAGAACAACAAGAACAAGATCACGAACAACAAGAACACGAACAACAAGAAAACAAACATTAAGAACAAGAGCAGAACAACTAGAACAAGGCAAGAACAAAAACCAAGAACAGGAAGAACGAGAAGATGAAAAAAAAAAAACAAGCAAGAAGAAAAAGAGCAAAAAAAAACAACCCCAAAAAATCCCAAAAAACAATAACTAGAAAAACGAGAACAATAAGAACAAGAAGAAAAATCAAAATCAGAAGACCAAAAGCAAGGAATAAGAATAAAATCCAGAACAAGAACACGAAGAACAAGAAGAGCAGCATGACAAACAACCTGAAGAACAAGAGCAAGAACAATAACAAAAACAATTACGAAGATGACGATAACGATGACAGCGGCCAAGAAGAGCAAGAACGAGAAGAACAAGAACAAGAACAAGAACGAGATCACGAACAAGAGCATGAACAATAAGAACAGGGACAACAAGAACAAGAGCAGAACAAGAACAAGGACAAGTATAAAAAACAAGAACAAGAATCACGAGAAGGTAAACAAAAACAAGAAGAAAAAGAGGAAAGAAAAAGAGACAGAAAAAAGAACAAAAATAAAGAGAAAAACAACAAGAAGAAAAAGAGCAAAGAAAAAGACAAAGAAAAAAAGAACAAAAATAAAGAGAAAAACAAGAACAAGAAGAACAATAAGAAGACCAAATGCAAGAACAACAATATCCATAATAATAGCAAGAACAAGAAGATCCAGAACAAGAACAAAAAAGCAGCTTGAAAAACAACCCAAAGAACAAGATCAAAAACAAAAAGGACAAAGATGACGATAACGATGACAGCGCCCAAGAAGAACAAGAAGAACAAAAACAAGAACAAGTATAACGAGATCACGAACAACAAGAACAAGAACAACAGCAGAACAACAAGAACAAGGACAAGAACAAAAAAAAACAAGAACAAGAACAGAAACAGCAGCAAGGAGAAAAAGAGCAACAACAAAAAATGAAAAAAAAGAAACTAGAAAAACAAGAACAGGAAGAACAATAAAAAGACCAAAAGAAAGAACAAAAACATTAATGTTAATAGCAAGAACAAGAAGATCCAGAACAAGAACAAGAAGAACAAGAACAAGAAAACTAACTTTAAAAATAACCTGAAGAATAACAAGAACAATGACAAAACCAAGGACGAAGATGACGATAACGATGACAGCGGCCAAGAAGAGCAGGAACGAGAACAAAAACAAGAACGAGATCATGAACAGCGAGAACCCAAACAACAAGAACACGAACAACAACAACAAAGACAAGAACAAAAAACTAGAACAAGAAAATGAACATAAACAGCAGAAAGAAAAAGAGCAACAACAAAAAAGAAAAGAAAAAAGAAAAAAAAAAGCAAGAACAAAAACAATAACTAGAAAAACAAGGTAAAAACAAGAAAATTCAGAACAAGAACACGAAGAACTAGAACAAGAAAACCAACACG
>JAPXFY010002395.1:20000-22500 GCA_030674185.1 Monoplex corrugatus
AGAGAGAGAGGGAGAGAGAGAGAGAAGGAGAGAAAGAGAGACAGACAGACAGACAGACATAAAGACAGAGAGGCAGAGAAAGAGAAACATTGATATATATATATATATATATATATATATATATATATATATATATATATCCTGTCACCTGTCGGCGTCACCGGGAACAGTGTTGGCCGCTGCACATGATGTCCTCACAAGTTGCCTCCAGCACTCTCGATCTTGGCTAAGTCTGACCACCTCCTGGAGTTTCCTGCCACTGATGTCTGTGATGTTTCTAGCAAGTGATGCAGGTGGCCATCCTCTGTTTCTCTTTCCTTCCACTTTACCTTGGAGGACAGTGGACATTGCTGTCTTGGTTCTCTTCATACCTATCCAACAGAAAACAAACCGTTCTCATCAATGGCACTTACTCTCAACCTGCATACCTGACCTGTGGTGTTCCACAAGGATCTGTCCTTGGCCCTGTTCTTTTTCACTCTTTACACCTCCCCCCTGTCCACCATCATCAACTCCCATTCTATAAAACACCACTTCTATGCTGATGACACCCAACTTCAAGACAGTGACTCACCTGATAATATACAGCGCCTGTTGACTCGCACCACTGAGTGTTACTCGGACATTAAGAACTGGATGACACACAATAGACTTCAGCTTAATGACGACAAAACAGAAGCTATCCTCATTGGCACCCGTCAGAAAACTTTCTCAGCTGCCTCCTCTTTCTCTCCCATCAGTCCCAATTTCTGATTCAGCTAAAAAACCTTGGTGTCTGCATTGACTCTACCCTCTCCATGAACAACTTTGTTTCTCAAACTGCCAGATCCTGCTACTATCATCTCCATCGTATAAGGCTGATCAGGAAGTATCTCTCTGTCGAAACAACTGCAAAACTCGTTCTCCTCCTTCATAATGTCTCGCATTGACTATTGCAATTCACTCCTGTCTGGTCTTCCTGCCTCCACCATTCACATCCTACAGCGCATTCAAAACAATGCTGCACGCCTTGTACTCAAAAAGAAAAAAGCTGACCACATATCTCCTCTCCTGGCACAACTTCACTGGCTCCCTGTATCAAAGCGCATACAGTACAAACTAGACACCATGTGCTACAAAAGCCTCAATAACGCAGCCCCCGATTACCTGTCAAGCCTACTTGAGATCTATCTTCCCTCACGTACCCTCCGCTCTGCCTCCGATCCTCTGACTCTTCGCTTTCCACGCACTAAGCTCAATACCTATGGTCCACGAGCCTTCTCTTTTTCTGGTCCACTCTCCTGGAACAAACTTCCTCTCTCAGTCCGTCAGCAACCTACTTTTGTCTCCTTCAAGTCCGCTCTCAAAACTCACCTTTTCTCCTCCGCATAAAATCCTAACCTCACTCAACCCCCCCCCCCCCCCCTCTGCAGCCTGTCTCCGCTCGGAGGGAATCACATGGTTATAATATATAATTGTATATGCTATGCTCTCTATAATTTTCCATTGGTTTTATTCTTGCTTTTTATTGCTTTTATTCTTTCTCCCCATTTATAGCCATGCGTGTGTGTGTGTGTGTGTGTGTGTGTGTGTGTGTGTGTGTGTGTGTGTGCGTGCGTGTGTGTGTGCGTGCGTGCGTGCGTGCGTGCTTGCGTGTGTGTCTGCTTCAGCGCTTAGATTTGATTTTATCAAGATTTTGCGCTATATAAATATTGTAATTATTAATTGTAATTACATCAAGTCTGTTCTCTCATTACGGATTGCGTGTCCAACATATTTCAGTCTCCTCCGTTGTATGAGTACTAGGAGCTTGAGTGTAGTACCCAACTCATTCAGTATGCTTTCATTTGAGCGCCTATCCGTCCATTTGACCCTCAGCAGTCTTCGGTAAAACCACAGCTCTGCTGCTTCCACTCGTCTTTCATCCTCTCTTCTTCATTGTCCATGCCTCGCAGCCGTATAACATCACTGGCCAGACAAGACATTTTAAGAGTTTTATCTTAAGGTCTGCTGTTATGCTGTGGTCTTTCCAAATATTGTTCAATTGAACCATACTGTTCTTGGCCATTCCAATTCTCATCTTTATGTCTTTTGAGCATGTTCCATCGTGTGTCTTGACTGAACCTAAATATTTAAAGTCCTTGACATTTTCTAGAGGGACTTGGTTTAGCATGATCTGGTCCTGTCTAGTGTTATATTTGCCTGCAACATGCATAACCTTTGTCTTCTTTGAATTTAAGTCCAGCCCAGCTGCCTTTCCAACCCGGTCTACCCTGCTTAGGATCCTCCTAGAGCCTGTAATGTTGTCTGCCAGTAATCCTGTGTCATTTGCGTAGCGTAAATTTGACAGGTTTCTACCACCAATATTTACTCCCATGTCTTCTATGTCTGCTTCTCTCATGATATGTTCAGTGTATATGCTGAAGAGATGTGGAGACAGGATTGCAACCTTGCCTTACCCCTCTAGTATGTTAAAAAATTTGCAGTTTTGAATATTCCATCTGATTGTTGCTTTTTTGAT
>JAPXFY010002396.1:0-15000 GCA_030674185.1 Monoplex corrugatus
TCTCTCTCTCCCTCTCTCTGTCTGTCTGTATCTGTCTCTGTCTCTGTCTCTCACTCTGTGTGTGTGTGTGTGGTGTGTGTGTGTGTGTGTGTGTGTGTGTGTGTGTGTGTGTGCTGTGTGTCTGTCAGTCTGTCTGTCTGTCTCTCTCTCTCTCTTTCTCTCCCTCTCTCTCTCTCTTTGTCTCTCTGTCTGTCTCTCTCTGTCTCTCTCTCTCTCTGTGTCTGTCTGTCTATCTCTGTCTGTCTGTCTGTCTGTCTCTCTGTCTCTGTCTGTCTCTTTCTGTCTCTCTGTCTCTCTCTCTCTCTCTCTCTCTCTCTGTCTTTCTCTCTCTGCCTTCTGTCTGTCTGTCTGTCTGTCTCTGTCTCTGTCTCTGTCTCTGTCTCTGTCTCTCTGTCTCTGTCTCTGTCTCTCTCTCTCTCTCTCTCACTTTGTTCCTTTCCTTTTTTCTCTCTGCCCCACTCATTCTATCCACCCCCTTCCCTCGCCCTTAATCTTTTTTTCTTTTTTTTTTTCACTAATAGGGAGAGAGAGGGAAGGTGGGCATTGCATGGACAAGTGACGACAGTGCAGTGGAGATCGAGACAAGGGAAAAAGTGTGCAATAGGGGGAATATACCCCAAAATAGAAACAGAGTTCAAACTGTAGCGAGCTGACAGAAAACCGATAAAAATCAATCGATATATCGACGACAAGAAACCCAAAAATTCAGTCGACGTATCGACGACAAGAAACCGATAAAGTCAACCGACATATCGACCACAAGAAACTGAAAAAAAATCAATCGATATATCGACAACAAGAAACTTAGAAAATCAATCGAGATATAGTCGACAAGAAATCTGTAAAATCAGTCGACACATCAACGACAAGAAACGATAAAATCATTCGACATATCGACAAAATTGAACACTTGCTGGAAGGAAGGCATTGGCTTATAAATGGGAGGATAGGGGCTTTCAGAGGGGGCAGGCCCAAGTAGCTCAGTTGGTTTGAGCGTCGGATTCACATGCTAATAGTTGCGGGTTCGAATCTCGGGGTGCGCTACATTAAATAAACTGACCTTCTCACCGTCCACATCGTCATATCAGACCATCAGGAGAGCCGAATGAAGCATCGGTATCTCACAATGCTACTAAAAGTTGTAAAGGCTTCTCAGAGCAATTTTTGTTTGTTTGTTTGTTTTTTTGCTAGTCCTCGCATACTCTGAGAGTGGTAGGACTTTAAAATCTACAGAACAGAACAACAACAGCAACAACAACCGTCCCATCTTAACATCATTGTTGTTCTGGTGGTGTTGGTTTAGGATTAGGTAGATCCCACCCCCACCCCCCACCCCCCACCCCTCTTCGCTGGGATGGTTATCCCCGTCGGCCATATCACTTGAGGTGGGTTCGACGTAAAAACTGAACCAAATCAAAAACAAAAAAAATGAAATAAAATAAAAATTCAGAGGGCGGGAGAGAGAGGGGATGGTATTGGAATGTACAAAAGATAGGGACACGCCTCTTCCTTTCCTGGGCATATTCTCTGGCCAACTGGACAAACACTGCATCCTTAACCCTTTGACTCCCGCACCCTGTCCACCAGCTTCTTGCATTGTCACTCATGCTAGCAAAGCAAAAAAAGTAACCCTTTGATTCCCTCACCTATCCACCAGCTTCCTGTCCAGGGAGCTGGTGGATAGGGTGAAGAATCAAAGGGTTGTTTTTTTTAAAGTCGATGAATAGCGTGCGAGAGTTAAAGGGTTAATCTGTAAACCACATTCCTCCAACTGTCAGGCTCTAAATGCACCAAGTATGTCTAAAGATTGTTAATCAGTATGAAAGGTTCCATTCTATTCCTCGTTTTAACCCTTTGATTCTCGCACCCTGTCTACCAGCATCCTGCATTGACACTCATGCTAGCAAAACAAAAACTTAACCCTTTGATTCCCTCACTCACCCTGTCCACCAGCTTCCTGCATTGTCAACCATGCTAGCAAAACAAAAACTTAACCCTTTGATTCCCTCAATCACCCTATCCACCAGGTTCCTGCATTGTCAACCATGCTAACAAAGCAAAAACTTAACCCTTTAATTCCCTCAATCACCCTATCCACCAGGTTCCTGCTCAGAAAGCTGGTGGATAAGATGAGAGAATCAAAGGGTTAAGTTTTTGCAGTCGATGGATGGCGTGCAGGAGTCAAAGGGTTAAAATCTGCAAAACGCATTCTCGCACTTTCCCACCTCTAAATGCACCAAATATGCCTAAAGCGTTTTCAATCAATATGAAAGGTTCATTTTATTCCTCGTTTTGAACATTATGAAAGGTTCCATTCTCTGCCTCATTTTAATCGTTACGAGAGGTTTCGTTTTGTTCCTTGTTTTACTTTATCCTTTTTGTTATTTTATTTCATTTGATTGTCTTTTTAACATTGTTTTTTTTTCTAAAACTGCATTTTCGTAAATTTCTATCGCAGTATGCAGATAATCTCCGGACAAGTATTTTCATCTTTTCCATTAAACTCCGAGATAACAAAAATCCAAAGCAAGTGTGATTGCCCGCGTTCAAGCAAATAGGAACAAGAAAAAAAAAAAAAAAAAAACCATGAAAAAAGAATAAGAACGTGTATCTAATACAACAAGACAAGGCAGGCGCAAATTTCTTTGGCCAACTGGCCTTTTTCAAGCGTACGATCACAAACAAACAAACACCAGATACAAAAATTGGGAGAAATTGACTGAAACTTCCCTGCTTCTTCATCCAGTGTGTTGGTTTGTGATATTACGCTTGACAAAGGCCGGTTGTCTGAAAATTTGCGCCTGTCTTGTCTTGTTGTATTATAAATGCGTTCTTCTTCTTTTTTCGTGTTTTTTTTTCTGGTTCTAAGATAACAACGGGTTTTTTTTTCATATCAGTGTACTGATTTTGTGCTATTTAATTGAAATTAGTTTAGTTTAGTTTAGTTTAGTTTAGTTTAGTTTAGTTTAGTTTAGTTTAGTTTAGTTTAGTTTAGTTTAGTTTAGTTTAGTTTAGTTTGGTTTAGTTTGGTTTAGTTTAGTTTAGTTTAGTTTAGTTTAGTTTAGTTTAGTTTGGTTTGGTTTGGTTTGGTTTGGTTTGGTTTGGTTTGGTTTAGTTTGGTTTGGTTTGGTTTGGTTTAGTTTGGTTTGGTTTAGTTTGGTTTGGTTTAGTTTGGTTTGGTTTGGTTTGGTTTGGTTTAGTTTAGTTTAGTTTAGTTTGGTTTGGTTTGGTTTGGTTTGGTTTAGTTTAGTTTAGTTTAGTTTAGTTTAGTTTAGTTTAGTTTAGTTTGGTTTGGTTTGGTTTGGTTTGGTTTGGTTTGGTTTGGTTTTGTTCGGTTTGGTTTGGTTTGGTTTGGTTTGGTTTGGTTTGGTTTGGTTTGGTTTGGTTTGGTTTAGTTTGGTTTGGTTTGGTTTGGTTTGGTTTAGTTTAGTTTAGTTTAGTTTTAGTTTAGTTTAGTTTAGTTTAGTTTATTTTAGTTTAGTTTAGTTTAGTTTAGTTTAGTTTGGTTTAGTTTAGTTTGGTTTGGTTTGGTTTGGTTTGGTTTAGTTTAGTTTAGGTTTAGGTTAGGTTAGTTTATTTTAGTTTGGTTTGGTTTGGTTTGGTTTAGTTTAGTTTAGTTTGGTTTGGTTTGGTTTGGTTTGGTTTGGTTTGGTTTGGTTTAGTTTAGTTTAGTTTAGTTTGGTTTGGTTTGGTTTGGTTTGGTTTGGTTTGGTTTGGTTTGGTTTGGTTTAGTTTAGTTTGGTTTGGTTTGGTTTGGTTTGGTTTGGTTTGGTTTGGTTTGGTTTGGTTTGGTTTGGTTTAGTTTAGTTTAGTTTAGTTTAGTTTAGTTTAGTTTAGTTTAGTTTAGTTTAGTTTAGTTTAGGTTAGGTTAGTTTGGTTTGGTTTGGTTTGGTTTGGTTTGGTTTAGTTTAGTTTAGTTTGGTTTGGTTTGGTTTGGTTTGGTTTGGTTTGGTTTGGTTTGGTTTGGTTTGGTTTAGTTTAGTTTAGTTTGGTTTGGTTTGGTTTGGTTTGGTTTGGTTTGGTTTGGTTTGGTTTGGTTTGGTTTAGTTTAGTTTAGTTTAGTTTTAGTTTGGTTTGGTTTGTTTGGTTTAGTTTAGTTGTTGTTTGGTTTTTTAGTTTAGTTTGGTTTGGTTTGGTTTAGTTTAGTTGGTTTGGTTTAGTTTAGTTTGTTTAGTTTGGTTTAGTTTAAGTTTAGTTTGGTTTGGTTTGGTTTGGTTTGGCTTGGTTTAGTTTGGTTTGGTTTGGTTTAGTTTAGTTTAGTTTAGTTTAGTTTAGTTTAGTTTAGTTTAGTTTAGTTTAGTTTAGTTTAGTTTAGTTTAGTTTAGTTTAGTTTAGTTTGGTTTGGTTTGGTTTGGTTTGGTTTGGTTTGGTTTGGTTTGGTTTGGTTTGGTTTGGTTTGTTTTGGTTTTGTTTTGTTTTGTTCAGTTCAGTTTAGTTTAGCTTAGTTCACTTCTGTTTCATTTCGTTTCGTTCGGTTGGGTTTGGTTGAGTCAAAGACATTATAGAAAAAAAAAAGTTCTATTTATGACGTCTTTGGGTTGTGTGAGGTTGGGTTGAGTTGAATAGAAGTTACGTTAGTACATTCTTTTCTATCATTTTATCTTATTTTTTTCACTTTACTTTACTTTACTTTACTTTACTTTACTTTACTTCTTTAGTTCAGTTTATCTCGTTATATTTCATTATTATTAAATCATTTTTAATTAAATTGTGTTTTTAATAGATTCTATTTTGCTTCATTTTCTTTTAAGGAGATAACCCATCATCACCACCACCAAACGTTCAAAATATAACATTTTCATTAACGACAATGCTATCATGTCGTTCTATTCTTACTTTATCCCTACAGCAACCTTTCGTATTGTTCGGGCGAAAAGCCAAACGCAATAATGGCAGCTTCCATTTAACGGCAAAGCTCCAGAAATCCCTACTGGGAGAGCACAGTGTCCTGAGACAGAAGGCATTTTTTATTTTTTTAGTGGAATAAAATTATACGTGCCAAAGAACGGTCAGAAGCAGACGTGTTTCACGTGTTTGTTAATCCCCCAGTGATTGCTTTTTTTGTTTGTTTGTTTGTATGTTTTTGTTTCTTTGCTTTGATGCAGATGGTGTAAGAGTCGTGTGTGTGTGTGTGTGTGTGTGTGTGTGTGTGTGTGTGTGTGTGTGTGTGTGTGTGGTGTGTAGAGGGGTGTGTGTGTGTGTGTGGTGTGTGTGTGTGTGTGTGTAGAGGGTGTGTGTGTGTGGTGTGTGTAGGGGTGTGTGTGTGTAGGTGTGTGTGTGTGTGTGTGTGTTGTGGTGTTGTGTGTGTGTGTGTGTGTGTGTGTAGGGTGTGTGTGTGTGCGTGTGTGTGTGTGTGTGTGTGGTGTGTGTGTGTGTGTGTGTGTGTGTGTGTGGTGTGTGTGTGTGTAGGGGGGGAGTATGTGAAAAAGAAATCTAGTTGTCTGTTATTTTCTTTTCTCCAATCTCCATTCCATTTGCATATATACTTTTTCTTAAAATTTTCTTGGGAAAAGAAAATGTAAATGATTCAGGTCGAAAAGCGGTAGTGAGTGTGTGTTGTGTGTGTGTGTGTGTGGTGTGGTGCGTGGTGTGTGTGTGTGTGTGTGTGTGTGTGTGTGTGTGTGTGTGTGTGTGTGTGTGTGTGTGTGTGTGTTTGTGTGTGTGTGTGTGTTTTGTGTGTTTGTGTTTGTGTGTGTGTGTGTTTGTGTCTGTGTGTGTTTGTGTGTATGTGTATGTGTGTTTGTGTGTGTGTGTATGCGTATGCGCGCGCGCGCTCGCGCGTGTGTGTATGTGTGTGCACGCGCGCGCGCGCGCGCGCCCACATAGGCGTGTTTCTGTTTATGTCTATACATGTATGCACATCTCTGTGTATGCTTCTGTCTTTTAGTTATCTCTCCCCCCCCCCCCCCCCACCAGATTTTCTCATCGACTTTTCCATTGAATTTTACCAAATTCGGATCACAGATGTGGATCGATTCGGAGTCAAGAATGCATAAATCTGGACGACAAGATGTCCAGATCAACATCACAGAGGCCAAGACAAGTGTGCGTGAATGTAGCTCTTCCTCTTCAGTGCCCCATGACAGGTTAGTTCGTCATGTTATAGTGTGCAAAAAAATGCCCCGTGACAGGTTAGTTCGTCATGCTATAGTGTGCAAAAAAATGCCCATGACAAGGTTAGTTCGTCATGCTATAGTGTGCAAAAAAATGCCCCATGACAGGTCAGTTCGTCATGCTATAGTGTGCAAAAAATGCCCATGACAGGTTAGTTCGTCATGCTATAGTGTGCAAAAAAAAATGCCCCGTGACAGGTTAGTTCGTCATGCTATAGTGTGCAAAAAAAATGTCCCATGACAGGTTAGTTCGTCATGCTATAGTGTGCAAAAAAATGCCCCATGACAGGTTAGTTCGTCATGCTATAGTGTGCAAAAAAATGCCCCATGACAGGTTAGTTCGTCATGCTATAGTGTGCAAAAAAAATGTCCCCTGACAGGTTAGTTCGTCATGCTATAGTGTGCAAAAAATGCCCCATGACAGGTTAGTTCGTCATGCTATAGTGTGCAAAAATATGCCCATGACAAGGTTAGTTCGTCATGCTATAGCGTACAAAAAAAGCCCCATGACAGGTTAGTTCGTCATGCTATAGTGTGCAAACAAATGCACCATGACAGGTTAGTTCGTCATGGTATAGTGTGCAAAAAAAGCCCCATGACAGGTTAGTTCGTCATGCTATAGTGTGCAAAAAAATGCTCCATGACAGGTTAATTCATCATGCTGTAGTGTGCAAAAAAAGCCCCATGACAGGTTAGTTCTTCATGTTATAGTATGCAAAAATATGCCCCATGACAGGTTAGTTCGTCATGCTATAGTGTGCAAAAATATGCCCTATGACGGATTAGTTTGTCATGTTATAGTGTGCAAAAAATGCCTCATGACAGGTTAGTTCGTCATGTTATAGTGTGCATTCAGGTTAGTTCGTCATGCTATAGTGTGCTAAAAATGTCCCATGACAGGTTAGTTCATCATGCTATAATGTGCAAAAAAATGCCCCGTGACAGGTTAGTTCGCCATGCTATAGTGTGCGAAAAATGTCCCATAACAGGTTAGTTCGTCATGCTATAGACTCTAGTGTGCAAAAAAATACACCATGACAGGTTAGTTCGTCATGCTATAGTGTGCAAAAAAAAGCCCCATGACAGGTTAGTTCGTCATGCTATAGTGTGCAAAAAAAAGCCCCATGACAGGTTAGTTCGTCATGCTATAGTGTGCAAAAAAGCCCCATGACAGGTTAGTTCGTCATGCTATAGTGTGCAAAAAAAAGCCCCATGACAGGTTAGTTCGTCATGCTATAGTGTGCAAAAAAAGCCCCATGACAGGTTAGTTCGTCATGCTATAGTGTGCAAAAAATACCCCATGACAGGTTAGTTCGTCATGCTATAGTGTGCAAAAAAAAGCCCCATGACAGGTTAGTTCGTCATGCTATAGTGTGCAAAAAAAGCCCCATGACAGGTAAGTTCGTCATGCTATAGTGTGCAAAAAAATGTCCCATGACAGGTTAGTTCGTCATGCTATAATGTGCAAAAAAAGCCCCATGACAGGTTAGTTCGTCATGCTATAGTGTGCAAAAAAAATGCCCCATGACAGGTTAGTTCGTCATGCTATAGTGTGCAAAAAATGTCCCATGACAGTTTAGTTCGTCATGCTATAATGTGCAAAAAAAGCCCCATGACAGGTTAGTTCGTCATGCTATAGTGTGCAAAAAAATGCCCCATGACAGGTTAGTTCGTCATGCTATAGTGTGCAAAAAATGCCCCATGACAGGTTAGTTCGTCATGCTATAGTGTGCAAAAATATGCCCATGACAAGGTTAGTTCGTCATGCTATAGCGTACAAAAAATGCCCCATGACAGGTCAGTTCGTCATGCTATAGTGTGCAAACAAATGCACCATGACAGGTTAGTTCGTCATGCTATAGTGTGCAAAAAAATGCTCCATGACAGGTTAATTCATCATGCTGTAGTGTGCAAAAAAAGCCCCATGACAGGTTAGTTCGTCATGTTATAGTATGCAAAAATATGCCCCATGACAGGTTAGTTCGTCATGCTATAGTGTGCAAAAAAAATGTCCCCTGACAGGTTAGTTCGTCATGCTATAGTGTGCAAAAAAATGCCCCATGACAGGTTAGTTCGTCATGCTATAGTGTGCAAAAATATGCCCATGACAAGGTTAGTTCGTCATGCTATAGCGTACAAAAAATGCCCCATGACAGGTTAGTTCGTCATGCTATAGTGTGCAAACAAATGCACCATGACAGGTTAGTTCGTCATGGTATAGTGTGCAAAAAAAGCCCCATGACAGGTTAGTTCGTCATGATATATTGTGCAAAAAAATGCTCCATGACAGGTTAATTCATCATGCTGTAGTGTGCAAAAAAAGCCCCATGACAGGTTAGTTCTTCATGTTATAGTATGCAAAAATATGCCCCATGACAGGTTAGTTCGTCATGCTATAGTGTGCAAAAATATGCCCTATGACGGATTAGTTTGTCATGTTATAGTGTGCAAAAAATGCCTCATGACAGGTTAGTTCATCATGTTATAGTGTGCATTCAGGTTAGTTCGTCATGCTATAGTGTGCAAAAAATGTCCCATGACAGGTTAGTTCATCATGCTATAATGTGCAAAAAAATGCCCCGTGACAGGTTAGTTCGCCATGCTATAGTGTGCGAAAAATGTCCCATAACAGGTTAGTTCGTCATGCTATAGTGTGCAAAAAAAGCCCAATGAAAGGTCAGTTCGTCATGCTATAGTGTGCAAAAAAAAGCCCCATGACAGGTTAGTTCGTCATGCTATAGTGTGCAAAAAAAAAAGCCCCATGACAGGTTAGTTCGTCATGCTATAGTGTGCAAAACAAATGTCCCATGACAGGTTAGTTCGTCATGCTATAGTGTGCAAAAAATGCCCCATGACAAGGTTAGTTCGTCATGCTATAGTGTGCAAAAAAATGCCCCATCATAGGTCAGTTCGTCATGCTATAGTGTGCAAAAAAATGCCCCATGACAGGTTAGTTCGTCATGCTATAGTGTGCAAAAAAAAATGCCCCGTGACAGGTTAGTTCGTCATGCTATAGTGTGCAAAAAAAAATGTCCCATGACAGGTTAGTTCGTCATGCTATAGTGTGCAAAAAAATGCCCCATGACAGGTTAGTTCTTCATGCTATAGTGTGCAAAAGAATGCCCCATGACAGGTTAGTTCGTCATGCTATAGTGTGCAAAAAAAATGTCCCCTGACAGGTTAGTTCGTCATGCTATAGTGTGCAAAAAAATGCCCCATGACAGGTTAGTTCGTCATGCTATAGTGTGCAAAAATATGCCCATGACAAGGTTAGTTCGTCATGCTATAGCGTACAAAAAATGCCCATGACAGGTTAGTTCGTCATGCTATAGTGTGCAAACAAATGCACCATGACAGGTTAGTTCGTCATGGTATAGTGTGCAAAAAAAGCCCCATGACAGGTTAGTTCGTCATGCTATAGTGTGCAAAAAAATGCTCCATGACAGGTTAATTCATCATGCTGTAGTGTGCAAAAAAAGCCCCATGACAGGTTAGTTCTTCATGTTATAGTATGCAAAAATATGCCCCATGACAGGTTAGTTCGTCATGCTATAGTGTGCAAAAATATGCCCTATGACGGATTAGTTTGTCATGTTATAGTGTGCAAAAAATGCCTCATGACAGGTTAGTTCGTCATGTTATAGTGTGCATTCAGGTTAGTTCGTCATGCTATAGTGTGCAAAAAATGTCCCATGACAGGTTAGTTCATCATGCTATAATGTGCAAAAAAATGCCCCGTGACAGGTTAGTTCGCCATGCTATAGTGTGCGAAAAATGTCCCATAACAGGTTAGTTCGTCATGCTATAGACTTAGTGTGCAAAAAAATACACCATGACAGGTTAGTTCGTCATGCTATAGTGTGCAAAAAAAAGCCCCATGACAGGTTAGTTCGTCATGCTATAGTGTGCAAAAAAAAGCCCCATGACAGGTTAGTTCGTCATGCTATAGTGTGCAAAAAAAGCCCCATGACAGGTTAGTTCGTCATGCTATAGTGTGCAAAAAAAAGCCCTATGACAGGTTAGTTCGTCATGCTATAGTGTGCAAAAAAAGCCCCATGACAGGTTAGTTCGTCATGCTATAGTGTGCAAAAAAATACCCCATGACAGGTTAGTTCGTCATGCTATAGTGTGCAAACAAATGCACCATGACAGGTTAGTTCGTCATGGTATAGTGTGCAAAAAAAGCCCCATGACAGGTTAGTTCGTCATGCTATAGTGTGCAAAAAAATGCTCCATGACAGGTTAATTCATCATGCTGTAGTGTGCAAAAAAAGCCCCATGACAGGTTAGTTCGTCATGTTATAGTATGCAAAAATATGCCCCATGACAGGTTAGTTCGTCATGCTATAGTGTGCAAAAAAAATGTCCCCTGACAGGTTAGTTCGTCATGCTATAGTGTGCAAAAAAAATGCCCCATGACAGGTTAGTTCGTCATGCTATAGTGTGCAAAAATATGCCCATGACAAGGTTAGTTCGTCATGCTATAGCGTACAAAAAATGCCCCATGACAGGTTAGTTCGTCATGCTATAGTGTGCAAACAAATGCACCATGACAGGTTAGTTCGTCATGGTATAGTGTGCAAAAAAAGCCCCATGACAGGTTAGTTCGTCATGATATATTGTGCAAAAAAATGCTCCATGACAGGTTAATTCATCATGCTGTAGTGTGCAAAAAAAGCCCCATGACAGGTTAGTTCTTCATGTTATAGTATGCAAAAATATGCCCCATGACAGGTTAGTTCGTCATGCTATAGTGTGCAAAAATATGCCCTATGATGGATTAGTTTGTCATGTTATAGTGTGCAAAAAATGCCTCATGACAGGTTAGTTCGTCATGTTATAGTGTGCATTCAGGTTAGTTCGTCATGGTATAGTGTGCAAAAAATGTCCCATGACAGGTTAGTTCATCATGCTATAATGTGCAAAAAAATGCCCCGTGACAGGTTAGTTCGCCATGCTATAGTGTGCGAAAAATGTCCCATAACAGGTTAGTTCGTCATGCTATAGACTCTAGTGTGCAAAAAAAAGCCCCATGACAGGTTAGTTCGTCATGCTATAGTGTGCAAAAAAAGCCCCATGACAGGTTAGTTCGTCATGCTATAGTGTGCAAAAAAAGCCCCATGACAGGTAAGTTCGTCATGCTATAGTGTGCAAAAAAATGTCCCATGACAGGTTAGTTCGTCATGCTATAATGTGCAAAAAAAGCCCCATGACAGGTTAGTTCGTCATGCTATAGTGTGCAAAAAAAATGCCCCATGACAGGTTAGTTCGTCATGCTATAGTGTGCAAAAAATGTCCCATGACAGGTTAGTTCGTCATGCTATAATGTGCAAAAAAATGCCCCATGACAAGATTAGTTCGTCATGTTATAGTGTGCAAAAAAATGCCCCATGACAGGTCAGTTCGTCATGCTATAGTGTGCAAAAAAATGTCCCATGACAGGTCAGTTCGTCATGGTAACTATAGTGTTCAAAAAAATGCCCCATGACAGGTCAGTTCGTCATGGTATAGTGTGCAAAACAATGCCCCATGACAGGTTAGTTCGTCATGGTATAGTGTGCAAAACAATGCCCATGACAGGTCAGTTTCGTCATGGTATAGTGTGCAAAACAATGCCCCATGACAGGTTAGTTCGTCATGGTAACTATAGTGTGCAAAAAAATGCCCCATGACAAGGTTAGTTCGTCATGCTATAGTGTTCAAAAAAATACCCATGACAGGTTAGTTCGTCATGCTATAGTGTGCAAAAAAATACCCCATGACAGGTCAGTTCGTCATGCTATAGTCTGCAAAAAAATGCCCCATGACTGGTTAGTTCTTCATGCTATAGTGTGCAAAAAAATGCCCCATGATAGGTTAGTTCGTCATGGTATAGTGTGCAAAAAAAATGCACCATGACAAGGTTAGTTCGTCATGCTATAGTGTGCAAAAAAAAATATGCCCCATGACAGGTCAGTTCGTCATGCTATAGTGTGCCAACAAAAAAAAAATATGCCCCATGACAGGTCAGTTCGTCATCCTCATTTCATGATTTTTTCACATCTCCAATTTTAGACAGGGGTTTTCCCATTTGCTCCAATCAGAAAGTGTGGTGTATTAGCTTTAATTATTCATGAGGTTCGAAGTGATATCTCAACGGGCATTGGTCAAAGAACTCGGTCAAGTGACCCACCCACCCCTCACTTGCACTCAACTTTTCAAGATAGCAGACGACGAACCACAACCAGGCCCAAGCTCGGGAAAAAGAAAGCGAACACCCAAGGATTTTCGATTTTTACACGAAAGATCCTAATGTAGTTTTAGAAGTGATGGAAGATACAGAATTCCTGAAGATGTATGGCGAAGCATCGTCAGATAATTCTCTGGACGAGGAAGATGAAGGCGATGAAGTGCGGCGTGTCGGTGCTGACGTCAACATCGCTCAGATTGTGCGAGCGAACGCTGACAGAGAAGAAAGAGCAGAACTAGAAACAGAATTTGAAGATATTACAATTACAATTACAATTACAATTACAATTACAATATTTATATAGCGCAAAATCTTGATAAAACCAAATCTAAGCGCTGAAGCAGACACACACGCACGCACGCACGCACCCACGCACGCACACACACACACGCACACACACACACACATACACACACACACACACACACACACACACACGCATGGCTATAAATGGGGAGAAAGAATAAAAGCAATAAAAGCAATAAAAGCAAGAATAAAAGCAATGGAAAATTATAGAGAGCATAGCATATACAATTATATATTATAACCATGTGATATAGATGACCCAGACTACCAGGCAGGTGATGGACAGTCCAGTGAATCAAGTGAAATGAGGGAAAATGAAGAAGAGATACGAGAACCGACGTCGGAGAGCACCGACAATGACACAACTCGGCGAGCTACGCCCAACACACCAACACACCAACACACGCCTTCACGTGGTCAGCGCGTGTTGATAGCTCAGCAGTCCGAGCAAGAGGACGGGGCAGAGACTGGCGTCATAACCTATTGTCTTGTGCTGTGGCCTACTTTGCTGACTGACCGTTCAGGTTGTGTGCGCGTGTAATCTGCCCAGTGTGAAGTGGGCGTGGCAGTGTGTGTATGTATGTGTGTTTGTGTGTTTGTGTGTGTGTGTTTGTGTGTGTGTGTGTGTGTGTGGTGTGTGTTTGTGTGTGTGTGTTTGTGTGTGTGTGTGTGTGTGTGTTTGTGTGTGTGTGTGTGTTTGTGTGTGTGTTTGTGTGTTTGTGATACAAATACTAGTAACAGATATTGATTGTACTTAGGTGTATGTGTGTGTGTGTGTGTGTGTGTGAGAGAGAGAGAGAGAGAGTGTGTGTGTGTGTGTGTGTGTGTGTGTGTGTGTGTGTGTGTGTGTGTGTGTGTGTGTTTCATGCTTACATCTAGGACTTTTAGGTGTTACTACAGGCATGCTGTGACACAAAATCACAAAATGCAAGGGAAAAAAATAATTTTCAACTTCATAGGCCATGTGTTATAAAAACATTAGATAAAATAAAGTTACAACTATCATAAATGAAAAGTGTTCAATTCCCTTTCAGAAAAAACATAGGTTTTATATACTTTCCTTCAGTAGTTTTTATGCTAGAATTTTTTGTTAATTATTACCCTCCACAGCCAAAAAAACCCTTGGCAAATAGTTGTCACCGAGCATAAAATAGGCTTGGAAACATAGGTTTTATATACTTTCCTTCAGTAGTTTTTATGCTAGAATTTTTTGTTAATTATTACCCTCCACAACCAAAACACCCTTTGCAAATAGTTGTCACCGAGCATAAAATAGGCTTGGCAGTGAAGGGGTGAGAAGGAGAATTAATACCACTTATTTTTAGGAAATTCCGACAGCATTTAAATAGTTTTCACTATAGTGACAGTCTACAGTTATCATCCTCAATACATGTCGAATTTTATTTCAACTTAAGTTTCTATAAGATGGATGTTGTACGATGCATTTTAAACGTTTGTACACAAATGGAGATTACTAACTGTTTTTACTGTTGTACAATGTAAAGTATCATCCTCAACTGTTTTCTAGATTTTAAAGTCCTACCACTCTCAGAGTATACGAGGACTCATCATCATCATCATCATCAGGTGCCCTGCCGCTAGGCGTTGGCGACCATGACTTCCAACCATCTCTATCTCTCGTTGCCCCTAGCATCTTCCCCACCCTCCTCATCCCCAGCCACTCTGCAAGTCCGTCCAGCATTCTCTCCCTGGGTCTACCTGCTGCTCTCTTTCCCTCCAGCTTTCCCATTGTGACCAGGTGCTCCAAATCCCCCTTCCTCATAAAATGGCCTATAAATGTTGCCTGTCTTTTCCTAATCTTCCTTATGAGTGATCTACTTGTGTCTGCCTCCATCAAGACTGTCTCGTTTGTTTTCTTTGCTATCCATGGAACTCTCAACATTCTTCTTAGAAACCATACGAGGACTAGCTATAAAAAATTGTTCAAAGAAGCTGTAAAACAATTTTTTAGTTGCATTCTAATCCTCAACGAATGTCGAGTTTTAGTTCAACCCAAGCTTTTACAAGATGGCTGTTCCATAATAAATATTTGCATAAAAAGGGCGATTATTAGTTGATTTCATTGTTGTAACAATCTAAAGTTATCGTTCTCAACGGATGCCAAAGTTTTATTTCAACTGAAGCTTTTACAAGATGGACGTTCTATGACGACCGTTTGAATGCGAATGGAAATTATCATATTTTGTTTTCAATGCTGTGGCAGCCTAAATTTATCATCCTTAACGAGTGTTGAGTTTTATTTCAACTCAAGCTTCTAGAAGATGAATTTTTCTATAATGAACGTTTGCATAAGAAGGGAGATTATGAGTTGTTATCACAGTTGTGATAATC
>JAPXFY010000239.1:0-20000 GCA_030674185.1 Monoplex corrugatus
AGAGAGAGATAGAGAGAGAGACAGAGACAGAGACAGCGAGAAGAGAGAGGGGGGAGAGAGAGAGGGAGAGAGAGAGGAAGACAGGGAGACAGAGACAGACAGGGAGACAGACAGACGGAAAGAGAGAGAGAGAAAGAGAGAGAGAGGCAGATAGACAGACAGAGTCAGAGAGAGACAAAGACAGAGAGAGAGACACAGAGAGAGAGAGAGAGAGACCAATTCAGATGAGCAAAAAATTACCAATTGTTCTGAAATTGTAAAGCTATCTTCTGAACATTTCAGAATCCTATGGTAAGACGATTTTAAAAGTAAACAGGAACCAGAAAAAAACACAAAAAAACAACAACAACAACAAAACAACAACACGAAAACAGAATCAGAACGCGAATTTAATATAGCTAGACAAGACAGGCGCAAATTTTCGGCTTTTGTCAAGCGTGAATGTAAGATTACAGACATACAAACACCAAATACAAAAAAAATTTAAAAAAATTAAAAAATAAAAATAAAGGAGAAATAGATTGAAACTTCCCTGCTGCCTCGACCAGTGGAGAGAAGAGGATTATTTGTTATTCGTTAATCTTAAATGTACTTTTTTCTGTTGGACTATTACAAATTATTTCTGCTAATAATAATAATAATTACAATATTTTATATAGCGCAAAATCTTGATAAAATCAAATCTAAGCGCTGAAACACACACACACGCACGCACGCACGCACACACACGCACCCACGCACACACACACACACACACACACACACGGCTATAAATGGGGAGAAAGAAACAAAAGCAATGGAAAATTATAGAGAGCATACTATATAGGGGCCTACAATTATATTAAATTATTTCTGCTTCATTAAATTATTTTTAATGAATTATATTAAATTATTCTGCTTCATGTTATATGTTATTTCTGATGGATTGTCGGTTATTTGCTGTTATCGTTCATGTCCCATTTGGGATTAAGAGGGCAGACCTACCCAGATTTGGGTACCAAGATTGTGATGTTCAGTGTTTCAGTTCTAATTAACCAATCACCATGACATTTGGCAAGAAGATACCTCAGACAGTATTCTTTGGATTGAATATCTTTGTTGGGGTCTGTGAGTTATGAAAAATTGACAAAAAATAATTAATTAATTAATTGCGATTTTTCTTGAGATTGTAGGCTTATACATCAGACATATGTTCAAAAGTTTTCATCCGATTTCCTTGATATTTGGCACAAATATAGCAGGGACAGGTACCTATAGCCGGTAGTAAAATCTTGCAGTTCTGCTTGAAAGAAACATTTTTATCAAAAGTTGTATTATAATTTTTTTTAATCAAAATTATTCTAAAAATTGGTGTGATGATTGTACAGAAAATAATGATAGTAGAGCTAAGATTTTACTACATGCCATATATACTGTATAGATGTGTTTGCGCACTAAATATCAAATTCCTAACATGAATATATGTGTAGTTAAAATTGTCACAGTATGTAGGCCTACTATATTTTTTTCATTTTCACGAGAACATTTCTTTAATTAATTAATTTTTGTCGAATTTTCATAACTCACAGACCCACAACAAAGATATTCAATCCAAAGAATACTGTCTGAGGTATGTTCTTGCCAAATATCATACTCATAGTGATTGGTTCATTAGAACTGAAACACTGAACATCACAATCTTGGTATCCCAATTTGGGTAGGTCTGCCCCCTTAAAGGACGTGTTAAACATTGAACATTGCATGCGTATGACATAGCGACTGAGGAAGAACCAACGAGGGACAAGTGTTGCAAAAAAAAAAAAGTTGGTGTGCCTAATTAATTAACCCTTTTCACTCCCACACCCTGGCCACGAGCATCCTGCATTGCCAACCCCATGCTACCAAGTAAAAAACTTAACCCTTTCATTCCTTCATCTTATAATGCCGAGCTTCCTGCAGGGAGCTGGTGGATAAGGTGAGGGAATCAAACGGTTTAAGTTTTGTACAGTGGGTGGATAGGGTGCGGAAGTTAGAGGGTTAAAAGCCAACACTAGTTATGGAGTACAAGTTTCTGGTGGATACGGTGAGGGAATCAAACGGTTAAAGCTTTTTTTTTTCCTCTTGCAGTTGGTAGATAGGGTGCGGAAGTCAAAGGGTTAAAAGTCAACACTAGTAACGGAGTACAGGTTTCTGGTGGATACGGTGAGGGAATCAAACGGTTAAAGCTTTTTTCTTTCTCTCTTGCAGTTGGTAGATAGGGTGCGGAAGTCAGAGTTAAAAGCCAACACTAGTAATGGAGTACAAGTTTATTTCCAACACCAAAGTCCAGGAACCCCCCCCCCAAAAAAAAACAACAAAAAAACCACAAAAAACCCCCAAAAAACCCAATAAGCTTCCCCAATCCCTGCTGACCATCCCCCTTCCCCCTCACCCCTCACACACACACACACACACGATCCATGGCGACTGCCGGACCCACGCTCCGTCTCCGATCTTTTTTAAAACCAAAGGCAACGCGGCCTGACGGATGCGGCACTTGTACGGTGTGTGAACCGTTGGGAGGAGAGCTGCTGTGCAGCATTGTGCTGTGCTGTGCTGTGCTGTGCTGTGCTGTGCAGCCCCTTGTTTACACTTTACAGAGCAATCCTGCAGCAGCAGCATGCAGCATGTAGCATGTGGCAAGCTAGCAACTGTAGAGACGCTGTCCTCAAAGAATGACGACAACTGAATTAGTTTGATTTCACCTTTCCGTCGCTTCTTTTTTTATTTGTTTTATTATTATTTTTTTTTTTTTGAGCGTGTCTTGTTGTGTCATGTTGTTCTCTCTCCACGCTCTACCCCCTCCTCTGTGTGTGTGTGTGTGTGTATGTGTGTGTGTGTGTCGTATGTGCGAGTGTGTTTTTATCTGTATCTGTGAGTATGCGTGTGTATGTGCGTGCGTGTGTGTGAGACCCAAGCAAAAGAGATGAAGAAAGATAGCTTTTCCGAGCGCGCGTGTATGTGCGTGTGTGTGTGTGTGTGTGTGTGTGTGCGTGTGAGTGTGTGTGTGAGTGTGTGTGTGCGTGTGTGTGTGTGTGTGTGACCAAGCAAAAGAAAGGAAGACAGTTTTTTCTGAGCGTGTGTGTGTATGTGCGTGCGTGCGTGTATGTGTGCGTGCGTGTATGTGTGTATGAACGTGCGTGTTTGTCTCTTTGAGTGTATGTATGCGTGCGTATGCGTGTGTCTGTGCGTGCGTGTGTGTATGTGTGCGCGTGCGTGCATGTGTGTATGTGTGCGTATGTGTGAGCATATATCTGTGCGTGTGCACATGTGCGTACATGTGTGCGTGTGTTTGTTTGTATGTTTGTTGTGTTATGAGTGTGCGTGAAAGTTGAGGAAGCCTAATGCATATTTTTGGAAGTCGTAACAAAACAGGAGTCAAGATCAAGTGCACACAATCAAAACAAAACTAAGAGAAACAAACAAACAAACCCGAAATGATTGAGACACACATACCCCCTGCACTCCCCCCGAAGACTAACACCGCAGGTGTCTGTATTTCCTGGGCCTGGTTGAAGCCACAATATATCATGATAAAACCACCCTCTCATGCAGTCTCAATCCCAGTTGGAACTTCAGAGCATCATAATTATTCTCCTCCTCATCATCATCGCGTTATATAAACAGTGCCAGCTTCTGTTACCTTTAAATGACGCAGAAATTGGGACAAAAAGGAAAAAAAAAAAGGTAAACACAGATTATCCGCCCCCCCCCCCCCCAAAGTGCGATGATCCTTTAAACAATGTGGTGTACGAAATGGAACAGCAAATTAAGACAAATTTTTAAAAAAAAAAGATCAATGAAGAGGAGAGAATGTTACGATCATCATCATTATCCTGCTGCATGGCGTTGGCGATCATGGCCCTCCACACAAATCTATCTTTTGTTTCTGCAAGTACATCTCCCACCTTTTCTGTCCTCATCCACATCAGAAATCCGTCCTATATTTTCTCCCTGGGTCTACCTAGAGGTCTTTTTCTGTCCAGCTTTCCTTTTGTGGCTAGAACCTTAAGTTTCTCTTGCCTCATGAAACGTCCTATAAAATTAATGTTGCTTGTCTTTTCCTAATCTTCTTCATTAATGTTTGATTTGTATTTGCTTCTTTCAAGACTGTCTTGTTTTCTTTGCTGTCCAAAGAACATTCATTTTCTTTGCTGTCCAAAGAACCTTTATTTTCTCTACTGTCCAAAGAACATTCTTCTTAGAAACCACATTTCAGTTGCCTCAATCTTGTTCTTTGTGTGTTGACTGTCCAAATTTAAACATAACTAAGGACAGTATAATACATAAATATGGGTTTAAATTACCTAAAATTGCTTCAGCATGTCTCATTTCTCAAGAGCCAAAAATGCACTTAAAACACATTCTCAAGTACCAGTCCTAAGAGAAAGTGCACAAGAGTTTATTGAACATTCACAGATGAATAAACCAGCAGGGCAGAAAATGATAGGAAAAAATGACAGAAAGCAAAGAAGAAACAAAGTAAGTGACAGAAAAGAGGAAATTTCTAGCACATAATTTCCAGTAAGGCAAGGAAACTATTTATTAAGAACCCCTGGTTTCCCCACAGCAGGGTTCACCAGTCATAAAACTATCTGATTGCACAGAATCCTCTCGATAAATTTCATTTTGTTAGTGCTAAATCAGATGTGTGTGTGTGTGTGTGTGTGTGTGTGTGTGCGTGGTGTGTGTGTGTGTGTTTGGGAGGAGCACACAAGCTATGAAACCATGTGCCTTCAAGGGAGATAACAAAAACATCATCCCACATTTACACAGACAGCTTGTTGTAACAGCACTTCTCGTTTTAGATGCCTTGTACAGCGGTTTAATAGCAAACTGTTTTATATTGTTTTGACTCAGTGATGACATTAATATGGCAAGACTGGATGAACAGAAGACGCGAGAGAGAGAGAGAGAGAGAGAGAGAGAGAGAGAGAGAGAGAGAGAGAGAGAGAGAGAGAGAGAGAGAGAGAGAGAAAGAGAGAGAGAGGCAGACACACACACACAGAGAGAAAGAATGGTAGAGAAAGAGACAGAGAGACAGAGAGAGAGAGAGAGAGAGAGAGAGAGAGAGAGAGAGAGAGAGAGAGAGAGAGAGAGAGAGAGAGAGAGAAAAAATAAGAAAGAGAAAGGTAAAGCGAACAAAAGATGAGGCACACACATACAACACCAATGATAAAACACAAGAAGCTGTAAGTAGTTCAACACATTTCACAGGTATTTATTGAAGAAAAATACTTCTACTGGGATTCTGACTTCTTGCTTTTCACCTGAGCGGCAATACGATCAAGGTCACGTCGACCCTGAGCTGTCAGTTTGCGCCCTCTGCACACAAAAGCATACAAAACTATATAGCCTATCAGTTACACAGATTAAAAACTGATAATAATTTTTATCATCATTAATATTATTATCATCTGTGTATGATCTGCTCGGCACTCGGCATCTACTGGCCAGAGAAAATCTCCACCAAGACGCTCTACTCTCGGACTGATCAGGCACAGCCTTCGAATGCAGACAAGGTGTCCCACTCCCCTGGGTGACATATTGTCTACTAACCTCAGCGACCGTGTCAACCTTCGACGTGGACAAGGCAGAACCCTGACTCTGAGGGCTGATGTTACAAATGATCTTGACCACCTCAGCGTTTCCCCAGCAATTGTCATGAACATGAACAGCATCCAATGTTCACAATTGATTGGTTCGTTCTAATTTGCTGAGCGTTAAATATATAATATCTTAATTATCACTATCAGTGTTTAAAGCCCAGCTGACTGTTCAGAGCCATATCAAGGCTATAATGATCTCAAACAACACTCTCTCTAAACACATTGATGACCCTGAAAAAAAAATTAAAATTGTGAAAATGAATCTGAAATGCATAAGCATAATAACTGAATACACAAAACCCTACATAAAAACTGGCCTATCATCACCATGTGCCCTGCCGCATGGCGCTGGCAATCATGGCCCTCCATACGAATCTAACCCTTGTCGCTGCAAGTACATCGCCCATCCTCTCTGTCTTCAGCCATCCTGTAAGTCTGTCAAATATTTTCTCCCTGGGTCTACCTGGTGCTCTCTTACCCTCCAGCTTTCCTGTTGTGACTAGATGCTCTAATTTTTCTTACCTCATAAAATGTCCTATAAATGTTGCCTGTCTTTTCCTAATCTTCTTTATTAATATTAAGATATTCTTGTGTCGGCCTCCTTCAAGACTGTTTCGTTTGTTTTCTTTGCTGTCCATGGAACTCTCAACATTCTTCTGAGAAAAACTGGTCTACAGTACCTATAACTGCCACATATCAATTCACACTTCCTCAGAACTAAAAATCCAGTCACTGTACCTATCCAATTATCCATCCTAATAGACAGGAAGCATGTAAGACTTTTACAGAAAACATACAGATGGATGAACCAGCAAGGCTGAAAATGATAAAAGAGGAGATGATCTAATGGAAAAGAGCAAGACAGAAACAAAGAGAGTGACAAAAAAAAAAGGAAATTCTAGCACAGATTTTCAAGAAGGTGGGAATACTACTGATACTGAAAGAGCCCCCATACCCACCCCCAAATTCCTGCATGGATTGGGAGAGGGGGATGATAAAGATAATCTTTAACTCTTTCACCGCCAAGTTTCCCCAGAAATGGCACTCCTCAGTGCCAAATATATTTTGGGCAGCCAATTTTGCAGCGCAGTATGCATTTTTAAAAGCTTATATCTCAAAGACTACTAAAGATTTTCACTTACTTTTTTTTTGCTGTGTAAAGGGCAGATGTTGTATTTATACATGAATGCTTGCTTATGCTTATGTGCTTGATTGATTATCCCACAGATAATATTATTATTTATAAAGAAAAACTTTTTTTTTTTCATACGGTTTATAAGTTGTACTACTGACCTTATTTCATGAGTTGTGCGCCAGATATCATTATAATAAATGAGGAAAAGCAATGGAAAATCTACACACAAAGTCAGCTGTCTGCTTACTCTACTCGGAGTGGTAAACAATGCGTGTCAATTTGCAGCCATTTTGGAGAAAACGCTTCGGAGAAAACGTCATGTAAATTCCGACAATTAACAAAGCCACACTTTGGCCTTACTGCTAAAAAAACTAGGTCGCTGGGTAAAGTTTAAAAATAGCACAGTCACCTGCATTCACCAGTGGAGCTGACAGAAGCTTTCTACCTGCGTGAAAAGTTATCGTTCAGCATGACCCCTCCAAGTCGCACAAATGCGACCATGGCGGTCGTATGGGAAGTCGCTTGATTGCGACCATGGCGGGAAAACAGTTAATATTATCAATAAATTTGTTTTATTCAGCTGTGCACACACAGCCTCTAGCCCACCCATCTGCATGTAAACACAGACCTGACCTGTTATTAGCTGGGAAAGGTAAAGCAATGAAGGACAGAAGCAGGGCCAACCCTCATGAAGATGGCCTGGCAGTAGGGGGAGTCTGCTGAACCTCGCTGCCCTACAACATGAGGTCTATAACACCCCCATCTACTTGTGATAAACAATGAAGATCACCTGCCAATCCCCATTAAACACTCAAGACTAACATACAGGCAGCACCGAGTGTAGCAAATGGTACTGACAGTAGCAAGCTGTACATCCCATTAACATTCAAGTCTAGCAGCATATAGGCAATACTGAGTGTAGCAAATGGTACTGACAGTAGCAAGCTGTACATCCCATTAACATTCAAGTCTAGCATATAGGCAATACTGAGTGTAGCAAATGGTACTGACAGTAGCAAGCTGTACATCCCATTAACATTCAAGTCTAGCATATAGGCAATACTGAGTGTAGCAAATGATACTGACAGTAGCAAGCTGTACATCCCATTAACATTCAAGTCTAGCATATAGGCAATACTGAGTGTAGTAAATGGTACTGACAGTAGCAAGCTGTACATCCCATTAACATTCAAGTCTAGCAGCATATAGGCAATACTGAGTGTAGTAAATGATACTGACAGTACCAAGGTTAACGTCCCATTTATACTCAGTAACATCCCATTAACATCAAAACTAGCATGTACTGATATAGGCTGTTACTTGTTTAAAGCCCAGCCGATTGTGTGGAGCCATATCAGGACTATAACCGTTTCAAACCACACACAAAACTTCAACATGGAAAAAAGGTAAAAAAAAAAAAAATTAAGTACACATATCAATGCACTAGCACACATAATCCAAGGAGATGCCTCTGGCTCTGACCACTCTGTCCAGTTTATTGCACTGGGGATTTAAAAAACATACACTTAGTACATATACCCAATTATCAATCCTAGGAGAAAGTACTAATGCTTTATTGAACGCATACAGATGAATGGACCAGCAAGGCAGAAAATGACAGGAAGAAATGACAGAAACCAAGGGAGAAACAGACAGAGTGACAGAAAAGAGAACATTTCTAGCACAGAATGTCCAGAAGGTGGGGATACTATTATACTGAAAGAGCCCCCTACTACTCCATGGGGAAAGACGAGAGGGTAAGACATAAGATTTTTCACGTGTATACATATCCACATTCAAGCCATTTCTTTTGTCGCAGTGGATTTACCATGTGAAATTCAAGGTGCTCCCCCCTTTGAGAGCACGTCGCCACAGTGCAGCACCACCCAATTTTTTTCTTTTTTAATTTGACCAAGATTTTAGAATGGCAAGAAGGTTAACTGACTAAAGAAAAGGGCCCTAGGAAATCAGCCTATCTCTTTAATGTTTTATACCAAGGCAGCTGGGTGAAAGCCCTACTCTTCAGAATTTTCAACTACTGTGGGATCTTCAGGATGCACAGGTCAGAAAGCACATGGGTCCGACAGAAAGGGAAGGAACAAGGCAGAAACAAAGCGAGCGGCAGAAAAGAGGAAATTCCGTAACAGCCAGCATATACCAAGCCATAACTGAGCCACCCACCAGACAACACTGTACTGCTACAGGGTCACTGCCATGGAGTTTACAATATCTGTTTTTATCTAACACACTTAGGGCATATTCGTTTCAGCAGAGTTCAGCAGTGTCTGTTATAGTCCTGACATGGCTCTACTCGGTCAGCTGGGCTTTAAACAACAACAACAACAATAACAATAACAATAACAATAACAGTGTCTGTTCTTATCAAACGTACTTAGGACATATTCATTTCAGCAGAGTTCAACAGTGTCCACTCTTATCTAACATACTTTGGGCATATTCATTTCCGCAGAGTTCAACAGTGTCCATTCTTATCCAACATACTTTGGACATAATTCATTTCAGCACAATCCAACAGCGCCCGTTCTTATCCAACATATTAAGGACATCACCTCAATAAGTCCCCTATACAGAGCAACTGCTCAGTCATGGAGCTAGACTGAGTGAGCGACCCCCAAGGTAAGGAACTTGCCACCACATGAAAGAAAATGAAACTGGTCAGTTATTTAAATTGGTTAAGTAGCAGAGGAGTTTCATAACCCACAATCGTAGGGGAGTGAGAGGGTAGACATCTTAACATTTTTACGTGGATCTGCACATCGCAATACCTATAAAAAGATGGACATGGGACTGATTTTATACTGGATCAACCCAACCATAAATGCTGGAACTGGGCGCACAAGAACGTATTGCCGGCATTACTGAAAAAAAAGCAAAAAAAAGCATTCATTGAAATTGCAGAGCGAGTCAACCTTTTGACTCCATCACACTATCCACCAACTGCAAAAAAAACAAAAAACCCTTTGACTCCGTCAAAATGCAGGAAGCTGGTGGATAGGGTGAGGGAGTCAAAGGGTTAAGATTTTGCTTTGCTTGCATGGTTGACAACGAAGGACACTGGCAGACAGGGTGTGGGAGTCAAAAGGGTTAAGCAGAGCAGAGAACATAACCAAACCACAAATGATAAAAGTACAGTTTGCAGTGCAAGGCAGTGAACCTACCCAGAGTTGACATCTTTCTCCACCAGTTTCAGACCCTCCAGAGCCTGCAGCACTTTGCGGGCTACCGATCTGTTGGCACGGCAATTGTGACTGGGTGCTGTACCATTACGCTTCTTCGCTGCACACACACAGACACAGACAGACAGACATACAGACACACAGACAGACACACACACGCACATGCACACACACACGCACATGCACACACACAGATCCCAGTGAAACAGATGAACAGATCAACAAATGACACATCTATTACTCCTGGTGATTCTCATTTGTCAAACTGTTTTGAGAGTATACTAATTCCACTTTAAACAAATATTGAAATTCATTTAAAATAAATGTCAAGAGAGACAAACATTAAAACCATTTAATGAACACATTCTCTACACTGGATAGAAATGTTATCTATACACTCATACAGAAACCAATCTCATTTAAATACAAAGGTCTCCAAAAATCACAATTGAAAAGAAAGTTGGATGATGGAATCTCCTTATCAATTCACATCTACTTATAATAACTACCAACAAATCACAGATCCACAAGAAAATGAAGCATGTCCTAATTTAACCACCCAAATTATTATCATCATTATTATTATTATTATTATTACTACTACTATTATTATAATTATTATTATTATTACTACTACTGTTATCATCAGTACCATCATTATAATTAAGTGGTTATAGCCCAGGTGACCGCTCAGAGCCATATCAGGGTTACGTCCACCTCAAAGTCAAACACAACACACACATCTAAATACATTCATAACCTAAAAAAATCCAAAAGCTGTAAGAGAAAGCTAAGTGACATATTATTGCATTCAACCAAATAATCTAAAATTATGCACCTGGTGTCAGACACTCCACCCAATTTATCCCGGGAGGGAGAGGGGGAGGGTTGGAAATACTTGGGAGGGAAAAAAAACTAATCAGATGAACGGGCCTGGAAATGTATAGTGATCAATAGTATCAATAGAAGATTCTACTATCCATAAATCAAGTATCAACAGAAGATTCTATCCTTAAATCCTCACTAAAGAAAGTGTAAACTGATCAACAGTCTCAACAAAATACACCTGCTGACTACTGGCACCACACATTATCTCACAAGATCTGTACAATTTACAAAACATACTACAACTGAATATTGGCACAGCACCTTATCTCACAAGATTCCTGTACTCTTTACAAAACACTCATACTACTACTGACACAGTCCATCATCTCACAAGACCCCTGTACTCTTTACAAAACACTCATACTACTACTGACACAGTCCATCATCTGACAAGACCCCTGTACTCTTTACAAAACACTCATACTACTACTGACACAGTCCATCATCTCACAAGATCCCTGTACACTTTACAAAACACTCATACTACTACTGACACAGTCCATCATCTCACAAGATCTCTGTACTCTTTACAAAACACTCCTACTACTGACACAGTCCATCATCTCACAAGATCTCTGTACACTTTACAAAACACTCCTACTACTGACACAGTCCATCATCTCACAAGATCCCTGTACACTTTACAAAACACTCATACTACTACTGACACAGTCCATCATCTGACAAGACCCCTGTACTCTTTACAAAACACTCCTACTACTGACACAGTCCATCATCTCACAAGACCCCTGTACTCTTTACAAAACACTCATACTACTACTGACACAGTCCATCATCTGACAAGACCCCTGTACTCTTTACAAAACACTCATATTACTACTGACACAGTCCATCATCTGACAAGACCCCTGTACTCTTTACAAAACACTCATACTACTACTGACACAGTCCATCATCTCACAAGATCCCTGTACTCTTTACAAAACACTCATATTACTATTCGTACAGCACCTTATCTCACAAGACCTCTCTGTACACTTTACAAAACACTCATACTACTATTCGTACAGCACCTTATCTCACAAGAGCTCTGTACAGTTTACAAAACATATTACTACTGGCTACTGACAAAGTATCTCACAAGATCTCTGTGCACTTTACAGGACACTCGCGCTACTACTGACACAGCACCTTATCTCACACGAGCTCTGTACAGTTTACAAAACACTCAAATTCATACTACTACTGGCACAGCACCTTATCTCACACGAGCTCTGTACACTTTACATAACATTCAGATTCAAACCAGTACTGACTACTTGTGTAGTAGGCCTACCTTATCTCACAAGACCCCTGTATACTTTACAAAAGCAAACATGGCAGAGGCAGCAAGTTTATAACCCCCCACTAGCGCCCCCCCCCTCCCCCCCCAAAAAAAACCGAAAAAAAAACCCAAACCAAACTCATCTTGTGAAAACATGTTCACATCCCTTCATGCCAGTTCAGGTTCATATTTACACTGCTTACAGCCCAGCCAACTATTAGCTCGTAATTCTCCTTTCAAGTGTAAAAATGCAACTAAAAATCACACACACACACACGCACAAAAAAAACACAAAAAAACCCCTAGCCAATTCTTTAACATAAAACTTACAGCCATAGATTTTGGTGAAAGCGCCAATTCCAGCTGGGGAACGGATGTACAGGTGTCGGCATGTGGAAGCTGCGCACACACACACACACAAAATGAAACAATTCCTTTCAACGAGTATTTGCAATGACAACACACACCTAAGAGTAAGATTGCACAATTAACATACAGATATGAAACCTTATTATTTCAATTCACAAAACTACCCATACAAACACTAAAACAGTACTTGTCAGCTGTAACAAATAATGAACACAAAGTAAAATAAACAATGGCAGAAGAACAGGGAAGAGGAGAAAAAGATGAGGAGGCATGGTAAAAAAATTTAAAAAAATAAAAAAGGAAAAAAAAAATAAGGACAAAAACAAAATAAAGCAAAACTACCACATAAGGACAAAAGTATCTGGTATTTGCCTTTATAATCAGATGATTTATGACCCGTTCTGAAAATGGGGTCAGCAAGTCTCAACCGATCGCTCTGACAATGGGGTCAGTAAGTCTTAAAAATTAATTGATGCTCCGACAATGAGGTCAGTAAGTCTTAATTGATCGCTCTGACAATGAAGTCAAAAGGTCTATTGGAGTGAGGACAAAAAATTGTTTTTGTTGCCCCGGGCCATTATGACTACAGATGATCTGGCATCTCTTGCCCCGGGCCATTGACTACAGATGATCTGACATCTCTTGCCCTGGGCCACTATGGCTACAGATGATCTGACATCTCTTTCCCCGGGCCATTATGACTACAGATGATCTGGCATCTCTTGCCCTGGGCCATTATGACTACAGATGATCTTGTATCTCTTGTCCTGGCCCATTGTGGTTACAGACGATCTGGCATCTCTTGCCCTGGGCCATTATGACTACAGATGATCTGGCATCTCTTGCCCTGGGCCATTATGACTACAGATGATCTTGTATCTCTTGCCCTGGGCCATTATGACTACAGATGATCTGGCATCTCTTGCCCTGGGCCATTATGACTACAGATGATCTGGCATCTCTTGCCCTGGGCCATTATGACTACAGATGATCTGGCATCTCTTGCCCTGGGCCATTATGACTACAGATGATCTTGTATCTCTTGTCCTGGCCCATTGTGGTTACAGACGATCTGGCATCTCTTGCCCTGGGCCATTATGACTACAGATGATCTGGCATCTCGTGCCCCGGGCCATTGTAGCTATAGATGATCTGGCATCTCTTGCCCTGGGCCATTACAGCTACAGATGATCTGGCATCTCTTGCCTCTGCCCATAATGGCTCCAGATGATCTGGCATCTCTTGCCCTGGGCCATTATGACTACAGATGATCTGGCATCTCTTGCCTTGGGCCATTACGGCTACAGATGATCTGGCATCTCTTGCCCTGGGCCACTATAGCTACAGATGATCTGATATCTCTTGCCCTGGGCCATTATGACTACAGATGATCTTGTATCTCTTGTCCTGGCCCATTGTGGCTACAGATGATCTTGTATCTCTTGCCCTGGGTCATTATGACTACAGATGATCTGGCATCTCTTGCCCTGGGCCAGTATGACTACAGATGATCTGGCATCTCTTGCCCTGGGCCAGTATGACTACAGATGATCTGGCATCTCTTGCCCTGGGCCATTATGACTACAGATGATCTGGCATCTCTTGCCCTGGGCCAGTGTGACTATAGATGATCTGGCATCTCTTGCCCTGGGCCATTATGGCTACAGATGATCTGGCATCTCTTGCCCTGGGCCATTATGACTACAGATCCTATCTCCTGCCAGAGTCACATGGGCAATGTACATACGAACACAGCATCTCTCATGCTGTGGTCCATGTCTAGATTGCCATAAAGCTTTCTCTGGTTCACTGTGGGATACTGTCTGTCCTTTTGTTTTCTGTCTATTCCTACTTCAGGGTCAGAGTCTTGCAGGATCTTGGTACATGACTATATCATCTTGGCATTTCTCTTCTTTATTGCGGATACGACGTGTACATGGTGTCTCATAGATTATCACCAACGCTAAATACTTTTGAAAAAAACAATCCCTCAAAAACACAAGCAGCAGTCTACATACATGCATATAACACCGATTATTATGACTTCATTTCAAAGAGACAATCACTTAGGCACACTATGCGTTTTTCATGTTTTGATACATTGTAATGAACAAACAGTGATACAAAGATGCTATAGTATAAGGGCAATGTCAGTGCTCTATGATGAACTTACCAGCCCGGGTATAGAACCAGTCTTCATCGTAGGGACTGAGTTCGTTGAAGCGACCAAGCTTGACAATATCTGCCCACTCAGGCACCTTTAATTTTCCTGACCTGTTGAACACATCATCAGTACATCATTTGACCTGTTGAACACATCATCAGTTCATCATTATCAATAGTATTTTTTGTGTACTTCCTATCATCTATGCTGTGATATTTATGGTTGCGACACTACAAAGCACCACGTAGACCCAGGGAGAAAATATTGGACGGTTTTGCAGGGTGGCTGAGGACAGAGAGGGTGGAAGATGTGTTTGCGGCAACAAGAGATAGATACATACGGAGGGCCATGATCGCCAACGCTATGTGACAGGGCACTTGATGATGATGATGATGATGACATTACTGATGGTAGGAAGTATATAAAATGTAGAGACAATGGTCATAAAAGAGACAATATCACCAGCATAAAAAGAAATCTGTACAGAGCAGATGCAGTAGGCAAGAAGGCAGGTCTACATGTAAATGCCAAGACAAAAACAGTGCACTAGAAGGAGAACAAAGTCAAGCATATCGAGATATTCAAATGAACAAGACTGCATCAGAAAATGTGAGTGACTCTGTATATGCAGGTTCAGTCAAAGCTCATGATGGTACCTGTACTTAAGACATTAAAATAAGAGTAAAAATGGAAGAACAGATATTGATCCAACTCGTTAATTATATTTGGAAAGACAGAAGCACACCAACAGCACTTAAAATCCTACTCTTATTTTGATGTCTTTTGTACAGGTACCATCATGAGCTTTGACTAAACCTGCATATTCAGAGTCACTCACGTTGTACCCAACTATTGACCCTAGAAAATATGACTTTATAGAACACATACAGGTGAATGGACCTGTAAAGCGGAAAATGATAGGAAGAAATAACAGAAAGCAAAGGAGCAAGTGAGAAACAGAGAGAGTGACAAAAAAGAGGAAATTTCTACAATTCTAGCACAAAATTTCCAGAAGGTGGAATAGTATTTATACTGAAAAAGCCCCCGGCATCCCCATAGGAGACATTGACAGATAATGTGACATGTATATAAATTCAAATGATAAAACTGACACACAGTGACAAAGACTGAAAGAGTCATGGTAACTGGCACTTACTTTTTGAGAAAGGCAGCCAGAGCCTTAGTGAATTCATGCTGGTTCACGTCTTTCACAGAAACACCCATCTGGTAACACAAGAATGCATAGGCCTAATCATCAACACTGTCATCATGATCATCATTTAAATTAATAACACATCAACACAGAGCTTTATTCACAATCACATCAATACTAATATTTCATTATTAGAACAGTGATGACCAGCATGTCATGCTTAGCATGTTCTGCCATTCATTCAGTAATTCAATTTCCACTGAAACCAAAGACTAGAGAGAAACTGTTAACTTTCTTTTTTTTTTAAAATTAGCAACATAAAGCCAAAATTGTGTTAGCCATAGCAGCAAAGTCAGTTTCAGGGAAGAGGTAGGTTTTGTGTGTGTGTGTGTGTGTGTGTGTGTGTGTGTGTGTGTGTGTGTGTGTGTGTGTGTGTGTGTGTGTGTGTGTGTGCGCGTGTGTGTGTGCACGCGTGTGTGTGTATGCGTGTGCATACGTGTGAATGTGTGTGTGTGTGTGTGTGTGTGTGTGTGTGTGTGTGTGTGCGTGCGTGTGTGTGTGTGTGTGTGTGTGTGTGTGTGTGTGTGTGTGTGTGTGTGTGTGTTTCTTTTGGCAGACAAGTTGTTATAGATCATTTATTATTCAGTGTCATATATTTATTAGGCCTACAGTATTGTAGGTGTTTGTATTCATACTCCCAACATGATATTGATAATCATCATATAATCATTATCATGAACTTTAAATTAAACATTGAAATCTATTTGTTATAATGAAGATTGTGACTAGTGTGAAATTACAGAAATTACATAATTTGTATTAGGGCCTAGGCCTCATTAATTTTTTTAAAAGCATAGCCTAGGCCTGTAGAATCTTTCTGAAGTTTCTCCCATCTCATATCTGATATCAAGCATATTGTTTGGACGACATGTGTAGCAAATTTCAGCTTCATATGATGGCAAGTGAGAAACTTAGAAAGTTACTAGAATTTTCATACTCACAGATAGGAAAAAAAAGTTAAGCCATTTACCATGAACTGATGAAGGCAATAAATTAATTAGGCTACCTTTTTGTGAAAGAATATATTTCAATTCAAAACTGCCACAATTAATTTTTGATTTTTGTTGTTGCTTATAGATCAAGATTTGACAAAGCTATGTATCAATAATTCATTCTACCTTCCAAACAGAAAAAAAAAAATCAATCACCGTTTTACTCACAAGAGACTGAAGAGTTGGAAGAGACGAGTCAAACGACACACACAGAGACTGACACACACATTAAACGGGTCATATCACGCAGACAAAAAGCTTCATTACAGCTAAAATACATAATCAACAATACAGACAAAACATACGTAAATCGCACAGAAAATATAACTTTGACTAGCATCCTGAAACTTACTTTACAGCTTGGAAAAGTTCAGCACATGTGCTCCTAAAAGATATGGCCGACACGAGAGAATTCTTAGAAGACAGAAGAGTTGCATTTCCGGTACGAAGTCTTTTTACCAAAACAACGTAGCAACAGATTTAACGTGTACAACCGAATCCCATTCAGTAGAAATCGCCTTCTTCTTATTCTTCTTTAGAAACCCATTTGTCATGCCAATTAGTCTGTTACTAAAATGAAGCGTAGTTGAAATTGGAGAAGGGTCAAGGCAGGTTTTTGTTTCGGTGATGATATCTGGTGTAATTAATAGTATCAGGATTTAGAATGTCTGGGTTTTTTTTTCCTGTTAATCATAAGTTTATGACGAGGAGTTTGAGTGGTCGAGATTGTATTTATTCTGTTGAGTGACATGAGCGTAGTGGAGTGGAGGAATGTAGTGGTCATTTCACATTTTGTTTAGCTAGTGTACAAAGAAACTTGTTCAGTGGAAAAAAGTATATGAATTCATAATAGGTTGTGACAGCTGAGTCACTGGACTGCTTTAAGTCCAGACTGGCCTCCCATCTCTAGAACCTGTAACAACCTCCCCCCCCTCCCCATCACCCCCAACCCTCCCCCTTTCCCTCCTCCTGACCACTACTCCCTAAAAACCCCTCCCCCCTGCCATCCCTCCCAGTCATTTTTCCACCCTTGCCCCCCTCCCCCTGTTACTTTTTCACCATCACCCCCACCACCCCTCACACCTCCATCGGATCTAGCCAAGTAGCGGTGATGAAGGCTGAGGCACTGCCGGTAGGGGCTTGACCCTGGGTACCTTCAAGGAAACCAGACTGGCTCAGTTGGAGTTGCGAAAATGTTCCAAATCCTCACAACAGCGCAATCTTCGGCAATCTCCCCAAACTACGACAAAACCATCAGCAGAATGATGTTGGCCGAATGAAGGAAGAAGAAGAAGAAACACTTTGTCCGTGCAACCTTACAGAAGAAAATGGACATGCATGAATCCAGGAGACAGCACAAGAAATCACTTTACTTGCATTCTGAGTAAGAGATTTAGACATTCTTGTAGTTATGCTGTAAGGAAACATTTCAGGCACAGACTGCAACAGTGACCACAATCCTGCAATGAAAAACTTCAGGCTGAAACTGAAAGGAAAAAAACAAAACAAAAAACAAACCAAGAAATAACATCAGACTAAATGTTGGACTGTTAAAGACAGATGAATCATTTCCTGCAAAATTTAGAGCATATATGTTCAAAACAAATTCTGTGCTTTGGAGGACATAGGGGACAGGGAGAAACAGTGAATAAATCTGAAAACTTCAATAAATGAAGTTTGTGAAGCAGTCCCTAGAGTTGAAAGAAAAGCAAAGAAGAACTGGATGACAAAAGACATTTTAGGCTTGATGGATGAACGTAGGAAGGTTAACAAAGAGAAGAACTGTAGAGAAAGATAAGGAAATCAGGAATTGCAAAGGAAGCTTGGATAGAAACAAAGTGCAAAGAAATAGAAGACCAACATATTCTCAGTTTATGTCCAGAAATATTGAAGAAATTGCTCACAGGAAAAAGACATGCACATCAACTGGTTGCTTAAAATCAAATGACAGTATGATTATTATGGAAAAAGACAAAATATTAGATAGACGGGAAAAGTAGCGTAAGGACTTTTTGACAATGACAGAAAGGAGGAACACACAATTAAATGATCATTAGAAAGAACATTGAAGGATCACCAATAAAGAAAGATGAAGTTAGAGCAGCAATGAAAAATATGAAAAACACACCCAGGATTGAAATACTGCCATAGAAATAATTGAGGCTCTAGATGAATTTGGTTTCGAAAAAGTAACTGTCCTCCCATATGAAATTCATTATTCTGTAAAAAAAAAAAAAAAAAAAAAATCTCTAAAGATATGTCAAAGTCAGTTTTCATTGCACTACCAAAAGAAAGCAGGGGCTATAGATACAATCAGCTTGATGAGTCATGTAACAAAGATCTTATTAAGAATGATCATGATGAGGACAAGAAACAGAATCAAACCAGAAATAGCAGAAGAACAATGTGGATTTTTTGAAAGAAAATATAAATGTCACATACATCCTAAGAACTCTCATAGAAAAATCAGTTGAATTGACTAAAGATTTATGTTCATATTTTGTTGATTATATGAAGGCTTTTGAGCAGGTAAGACATGAAGAATTGATTAACCAACTGGAGAAGCTCAATAATAATGACAAAGATCTAAGAATAATAAGGAATATGTATTGGGAACACACAGCAGCAATGAGAGTAGAAACCGGTATAAAGTTCTTTTCAAAAGATCAAAAGAGGGATCAGAAATGAGAGAAAGAGGGATAAAACTGGGTGGTGCTACACTATGCTGATGCACTTTCCCTGCTGAGAACAGCCCAAATTTTAGATGGTAGACATGTTGCGACAAAATTATTATTGTTATTATCATTATCATTATTGTTATTATTATCATTACTATTATCATTATTGTTATTATTATTACAATTATTATTATCATCATCATAATATTATTATTATCATCATTATAAATATTATCAGTATTATCATCATTCTACACTGGTCTGATCTCCAATCTCTCAATCTCTCAGTCACTCAGAAGTCTATCGGTATGCCCTAATTTAAAGACACTTTCACCCTCACCCTCCCCAAATGAAATAAGATAGAATTAAATCAAATTAACCTGACATAACTGAAGAAGAAACTGCAGATGAAAATAAAAACCAGAGACCATTTACAAAACAGACTGAATTTG
>JAPXFY010000239.1:22500-30000 GCA_030674185.1 Monoplex corrugatus
CTAGCCTGCGCGGCTGGCTACTGGAAAGTTTTTATCTTCTCCAGGTCTGATGACTTGAGTCCGAATGGGTCATGGACAGCCCCCATTTACTGAAACTGAATTGTCGATTTGGCGTCGGGAGCTTGGGAGGTGAGTGTCTCGAGAGTGGCCAGGCATTGGTGCTCCGGGTCCCATTCGCAACCTCGTGGTGTTTCTTGTTAACATCTTGTTAGGATTTGCTCCTAGGTTCAGGTTCAGGTGCAGGTTCATATTGCTTATAGCCCAGCCGACAACTACAGCCATACCAGGGCTAACACAGCATTAAAAACGACAACCAATTTAAGTAAAAAGACCAAACAAGTTAAAAACCAAGCTCACCATTATCCTTGTAAGTCTAAAATAATAATTACAATATTTATATAGCGCAAAATCTTGATAAAATCAAATCTAAGCAAAAATGCATTTAAAGAAAAACATTCTCAAACTTAAAATCATACTGGATGAAACCTGTAGTGTTGGAGTTTTAAAAGTAACATTTAAAATGGAATGGAATCTTTTATTTAAATGTCGGTTCACAATAGTGATTTTTAGACAGCAGTAACATTTAATTTTCTTTTGACGACCGAATTTTAGCTCAAGAGCACTGAAAAGAATTTAAACATTGTGACCAAAAGATCGGCGACTGTGACCGGATCTTTTCGCCGTAGAGTTAAACGGTATGAGCTTTGATTGATTTGGTTCAGTTTTTACGTCGACACCCACCTCAGGTGATATGGCCGACGGGGATAACCATCCCAGGGAAGTGGGGGAAGGGGGACTTATCTAATCCTATACTGACACCACCAGAACAACAATGATGTTAAGATGGGACAGTGAGAAGGCCAGTTTTAATGTAGCACACTCCGGGATTCGAACCCACAACCATTAGCATGTGAATCCGACGCTCAAACCAGCTGAGAATACGGTATGAGAGAGTTTCTTTGGCTTTTTGGCTCTTCATGAGAATTTGGCATTTGAGGATTTATTGTACTCTGATAATCCCACATACACACCACCCAAGTGTTCCAGTGAGTGAATATCGGGCAGACGCCTTGAGCCTGCGCAAAATTTTAGGCCCAGGCAAGGTCTTGAAATTGGGAAGGGGGAAGATGTTGGAGGGACTTATGAAAACAGTAAGCTAACATCAGCAGAATAACGCAGGCCTCAGTAGCTCAGTTGGTTTGAGCATAGGATTCACATGCTAATGGTTGCGGGTTTGAATCCCAGGGTGCGCTATATTAAAACTGGCCTTCTCACTGTCCCATCTTAACATCATTGTTGTTGTTCTGGTGGTGTCAGTGTAGGATTAGATAAGTCCCCCATTGCCCCACTTCCATGGGATGGTTATCCCTGTCGGTCATATCACCTGAGGTGGGTGTCGATGTAAAAACTGAACCAAATCAATCAATCAATCAATCAATCAATCAATCAATCAATCAACCAACCAATCAATCAATCAATCAATCAAACCCAGCAGAATAATTGCAACATTAACCTTTTGACCTCCTCACCCTATCCGTCAGTATCCCGAACTTTTCAGACATGACAGCAAAGCAAAAACTTAACTCTTTCCCTCCTTCCCCCTTATCCACCAGCTTCATACAGGAAGAAGTGAGGGAGTGAAAGTTAATGGTTTTTTGCAGCAGGCGGATAGGATGTGGGAGTCAAAGGGTTAAGATGGACAGCAAACAGGCCATTTTTGTTGTTGTTGTTGTTGTGGGCTGGATAGTATTCAAGGCATCAGATCTTCAGATCACGGAAGAACGTGACCACTTAGTAAACTGTGCCCTAAGTACCTGAAGGTCGACTCTAAAACTAAAGTCGTAAGATTGATTGCATTTTTGTTTTATATGTCTTACATAAAGAACACAAACGTGAGTCCTCTCCAGTGGGAGAACATCTGACCCACACCCAACACCACTTTGAAAAGGACAGTGTGCAAGTTCTCGACAAAGAAGCAAGATGGTTCCAGAGGGGAGTAAAGGAGGCAGTTTACATCGCCGCAAGGAACCCCCCCCCCCCCACCCTCAACCGTGACCGGGGCCGACACAACCTGCCATCGGTGTACTCCTCATTTATTCAGTCGCACTGTCGTGAGTTCGCTCACGGCGGTGCGCACTGAAGCCAGTTCTCAACCCAGCAGTTGCGCTGAAGAAGTCGGCCGGATCGCCGATGAAAGCTACGCAGTAAGTAGCGTTTTGTGACTGATAGACAGGTTCAGCCAGGTAGCCATTATGTCTTACATTATTAATACAACGTGTATAAGAGCTCTCGTCCATTCTCTTAACACTCGTCCATTCTTGTTATGAAAAAGTAGTATGTATTTCAAAGACATGTTTCTATCTTGAGTTAACTGTATCTCTTTTTTTAATTTTTTTTTTTATTATATTACAAATTCTCAAAAGAAACAAAGAAAAACAAAACAAAACAAAAAACAAGCGAACAAATCTTGAAATGAAAAGGTTACAGTACTCTAGAAATAGTCTTTTGGTCAAACATCAAGACATATCTTGGATTGAAGGCAAGAGTCAATTTGACTTTTTGACGAAAAAAGAGGGTACTGAGGCAATTTTTATGATAAGGCATTGCTTGATTTTAAAAATCCAAATTGTTGTTTGTATACGTCATTAAGAAGTAAAAAAAATTGCCTGTGACAAGATAGTTTTTTCCTCAGAAAACAAAACAAACAAATATGTTTTCAAAAGAGATTTGTGGACATAAAAAGACTTCATAACAAACAAACAAACAAACAAACAAACAAACAAGCAAGCAAACAAACAAACAAACAAACAATCGCTATTGAAATAGTCAGTTTCTGGGCCAAGGAGGACATTTTTTTTTTTTTTTGTCTTTCAAATTCAACAACACATGTCCGGGACTGAAAAGAGTCTTTTTGGACTAGGGAAATTTTTGTGTGTGTGTGGTAAAAAGACAACAGAGTTTAGGTAGAACCAAATCAGAAAACCGGACACGTGTTAAAGCGCAAAGCCAATACATTCGCTAAAGCGTACACGGTAGTTCTTGAGTTGATACGTTTCTGGATTAAATACGTACCCTTAGAAACATACATTGAAATAAGAGACAATTATTGGGCTCAAACCATCTTTGTGCCGAAGATCTTAAAGTAAAAAAATTCACCCAACAAAAAGAATGTCACTAGCAAGGGTGTGGGTGCATGGTTGTGGATGAGTTTACTGAATCATGGCGGCCAAGATTTGAACTGCAGCTCCAGTTTTAACATGTAGCTGGGGTGGGAGGGGGCAGCCTACAGCTGCGAGGACCGTTGTGGGGAGCAGTTATCCTTAATTTCCGAACAACTGAACTGTGACTGGAGCTGTGGGCTGTATGGAGACTGCTGTCAAGATGTGTTACGTGTCTGCTTCACTTACCTGACATCCCACAAACACAGGCCAGGACACAGCCAGTGAGAGTCGTTTCCCTTTGATCTTCAATCCCCCATCAGAATTATGCGATAAGTGAAGAAGACTTTTCTGGCTCCTCTCCTCCTCCTCCTCCTCCTCATCATCATCTTCATCTGCATCATTTTCATCATCACCATCACCATCACCATCGCCATCACCATCATCATCATCATCATCATCATCATCATCATCATCATCATCATCATCATCATCATCATGTGCCTTGCCACATGGCGTTTGCGATCATGGCCCTCCATATGAATCCATCCTTTGTCGCTGCAAGTACTTTTCCCACCCTTTCAGTTTTCATCTCCATCCAATATTTTCTCTCTGGGTCTACGCAGTGCTCTTTTCCCCTTCAGCTTTCCTGTTGTGACTAGGTGCTCTAATTTCTCTTGCCTGATAAAGTGTCCTGTAAATGTTGCTTGTCTTTTCCCGATCTTCTTCATTAATTAATGTCCTTTCTGTGTATGCCTCCATCAAGACTGTCTCGTTTGTTTTCTTTGCTGTTCATGGAACTCATCATTTTGTTTAGAAACCACATTTCAGATGCCTCAATTTTGTTCTGACTTTGCTTGTTGATTGTCCACGCTTCGAATCCGTATAACATTATTGGTTCTATATAACACTGAAGAGCTGCCTTCCTGATGTTAACTGATAGGCATTTGTTGGTAAGAACGCTTTTCATTTTCTTGAATGCTGTTTTAGTCTGGCCTATTCTGTTGGCTATTTCTGATGTGCATCTGCCGTCTGGTGAGATGACTATTCCCAGATATTTAAACTTATCTATTTGTCTCAATTTGTTGCCATTTGCCGTTATTTTACATGAGGGGATTTCTTTTCTTTTTTTTTCTTTTTAATTGATTACCATGACTTCAGTCTTCTTGCTTTTTAACTCAGCTCTTTATTTCTGCTGTCTACTGTAATATTCACAAGATTTTGTAGGTCTCTTTTACGTTTTCTGCAATCAGAGCGGCATCATCTGCATAACAAAGATTGTTTATCGTTTTTTTTCTCCAACCTTTATTCCAAGGCATTCTTCTAGCTTTCTCGTGAAGATTTCGCTGTAAAGTGAAAACAAATCGGGTGACAGAACACGTCGGTGCCTAGCCTCTCTTTTGATATTTTGGAAAGAGCTCATTTCGTTTTCTATTCTTATTGCTAATGTTTGTTTCCAATATACATTCCTTATTATTTTTAAATCTTTTCTATTAACTTAAAGCCCTTCTAGTTGGTTGATCAATTCTTCCTGTCTTATCCGAGCAAAGACCTTGGTATAATTATAAAACAACAACAACAATAACAACATAATTTAAATGTTTGTTCAACTCCACTGGTCTTTCTATGAGAGTTCGTTCGTTCTTTGATTTAACGTCTTTTCACTATGAGTGATATTAGACGATCTATGAGAGTTCTTAGGATGTAAATGGCATTAATAGGTCCTTTCCGTTCGACAAAACTACATTGTTCTGCTGCTATTTCTCGCTCGATTCTGTTCCTTGTCCTCATCATGATTATTCCTAATAGAATCTTTGTTACCTGACTCATCATGCAGATTGTACGATGGAGTTCGCATTCTGTAGCCCCTGCTTTCTTTGGAAGTGCAATGAAAATTGATTTTGACATATCCTTAGGGTTTTTTTCCAGTGTCATAAATTTCATTTAGGAAGACTGTTATTTTTTCAGTACCAAATTCATCTAGAGCCTCAATCATTTCTGTTGTAATGTTACTTTGTCCTGAGGCTTTTTATCGGTTTCATCTTTTTCAACGCCGCTCTAACTTCATTTTTCATTATGAGTAGTCCTTCAACGTTCTTTCTTATGATGTGTTCTTCCTTTCTGTCATCGTCAAAAAGATCTTTAATTTACTCTCCCTATCTATCTAATATTTTGTCTTTTTCCATAATAATCATACCATCTTTAGATTTTAAGCAACCAGTTGGTGTGCACGTATTTTTCCTGTGGGGAATTTCTTCAATATAGCTGTACATGAACTTAGGATCTGTTTTGTGTCAGTCTTCTATTTCTTTGCATTTTGTTTCTAGCCAAGCTTCCTTAGCTTCATTACACCTGTTCCTGATTTTCTTCTGTATCTGTTTGTATTCCTCCTCTTTCACTTTGCCCTCCTTCGTTCTCCCATCAAGACTAAAATTTCTTTTGTCATCTTTCCTTCTTTGCTTTTCTTTCAGCTCTAGGGATTTCTTCACATGCTTCATTTTTCGAGTTTCTCAACTTTGTCCATTGTTCCTCACTGTCACCAAAGTCCTCAAGAGCACTGATTTTGTTTTGAACACATACGTTAAATTTTGCACGAGTCGATTCATCTGTCTTTAATTGTCCAAGATTTAGTTTGATGTTACGTTGTTTGTTTTCTTCTCCTTAGTTTTCAGCCTACATCTTCCCATCACAGGATTGTGGTCACTGTTGCAGTCTGCGCCTGGTGATGTTTTTACTATCTATAAAGAATTTCTAAATCTTTCATTTATCAGGATATAATCACTTCGATTTTTCGTCAATTAAGCCAGCAAAATCTTAATTATCATGATACTAAACACAATGATATCAAAAGTGGAAGAAAAGCTGTCAGACTTTCAAGCAGGTTACAGGGCCGATAGAGGAATCACCGGCATGCTATTCATTTTACAAATCGTGATCCAGAAAATCAGAAACAGTGAGCAAGATGCCTTCATAACTTTCATCGACTACAGCAAAGCGTTTGACAGTGTCATATACTACTATCTTTTTGAAACCGTGAAGGAGATAGACTTCCCTGAACATCTATTTTCTCTTATCGCGGCCCTGTACAACGACCAAAAAGCGCAACAATTAGCTGGAACAGCCACAACTGTAAATATTTTAGCATCAAGAAGGGAGTACATCAGAGATGCATCATCTCACCTCATCTTTTCAACGTGTACACAGAACAAGTCGTGAGAGACGCAGATACGGAAGACATGGAAATACAAATTGGCGGTCGAAACATCATAGATCTACGATATGCTGAGGAGACTAAACAATATCACAATATCGGACAAATCACTAGCACGAAAACATTTCTGAACATTTCTAAACGCCAAGACGACAAAGTTAATGTACCTAGAAGGAGAAAAAGTCAAGCATGTCGAGATATTCAAATCAACAAGTGTTGCATTAGAAAATGTGAGTAATTTTAAGTATTCAGGCTTAGTAAGAGCACCTGTAATAAAGACATCAAAGTAAAAGTAGGAATGACAAAACAAGAAATGACACAACTAATAAAAGAGACGCGACGTGGTGAGAAAAAAACAAACAAACAAACAAACAAAAACTATCGCAAGACCAGTCACCATGGGTGTAGTGGTTAGTGCAATGGACTAACGACTGGAAGATTGAGTTCGAATCCTCATCAATTCTATCAAAATTATTTGGGGGGGGGGGGGGTTCAGTCCCCAACGACTCCTACCCAGAATGCTATGGGCTCATTGGAACGACTGAGGTTATACAGTCTAATCTTACCCACTTTTCGGACGCATAACTAAAGGTGTTGCTCGCAATTCTTCGCAACGCCGCAGATATCTGTATCTCTGACCTGTTTGACATTGGGTATAGTACCAAGGGAAGCTATCGTGGTGGAGTACAGCGGACGTAGGTATTAAGGCCTCATTTTGTTTTGGAACTACAGGAACTGTCTAGTTTGCTGTTAAGGTAGTTAAGGTTTCCTCTTTCATGTCATGCTTTCATTTCCTCACAAGACTCTTATTTCTGCCTTTCGGATCATTCACCTGCACGTCTTTCAAATTATCTCCCTACCTCCCCTACCACAGAATGTGACTGTCTTTAAGATGGGAACAACAACAACAACAACAACAACAACAGCAACAGCAACAACAACAACAACAACAACAACAACAAACAACAAACCGGCCATACACACAAAATCCGCTCCCTCTGCTAGATAGGTAGGCTTGTATGATTTTATATCCTTAGACAGGGAATGCTCGCTGGAGCTGTAACCTGCGTAAGAAGAAGAAGAAGGAGACGAAAGGAAGCGTAGGGTAGAGCCCTGCCACGCAGCCTCCAT
>JAPXFY010000239.1:35000-37500 GCA_030674185.1 Monoplex corrugatus
GAGAGAAAGGACAGCCCGAGAGGAGGGAGTTGCAGTAGTCGAGACGAGAGAGAACAAAGGCACAGAGGAGAGTTTTGGTGGCTTCGACAGAGAGGATATTGCGAATAGAAGAAATTCTGCGTATCTCAAGATAGCATAATCTGCAAACATTCTGGACGTGTTTTTCAAAGGACAGGGTGTTATCAAGAGTGACTCCAAGATTGCGGACAGTGGAAGATAGTGGAATGTCAGATCCAAGCAGAGAGACAGACAGAGGAAGGGAAGAACACTTAGCCAATGTGGTGGGAGAGATAAGGCTAAGTTCAGTTTTAATGGGGTTGAGTTGAAGTTTGTTTACAGTCATCCAGGAGTGAACATCAGAAATGCAGCCTTGGGTTTGTCTGATTATAGAGGGCAGTTGTGGGAGGGAACCAGAAGTATAGAGTTGGTTGTCATCAGAAAAGCTATGATGGGACATAGAGTGAAGTCGCATAATTTCAGAGAGGGGTTGTGTGTACAGCACAAATAGGATGGGACCTAAAACAGAGCCTTGGGGCACACCAAACTGGAGGGTAGCGGGTGCAGAGGATGAACAACAGACAGAGACTGTTTGAGTGCGATTGGAAAGGTAGGACTGGAACCAAGACAGAGCGATGTCAGAGATACCGAACACTTTATGGAGACGTGTGAGCATGATAGAATGGTCGATGGTGTCGAATGCAGCCGAGAGATCAAGGAGAGATAGAAGAGAGATTTGATTTTGATCAAGAGCAGTCAGAATATCATTTGCAATTTTTACAAGAGCAGTTTCAGGGCTGTGTCCAGTGCGATAAGCCGACTGATAAGGGTAAGAGAGGTTGTTGGCGGTGATATGATCAGAGATCTGTGCGAGAACAATTTTTTCAAGGACTTTGGATAAGAAAGGTAGGTTGGAAACAGGTCGATAGTTTTTGAGGTTATTGGGGTCAAGACTAGGTTTCTTTAAAAGAGGTCTGACCAGGGCAGATTTGAAGGAAAAGGGAAAGATACCAGATGACAGGGAATTGTTGATGACAGTTGTGAAGTGAGGGAGCAAAGTATCTAGGCAGTGTGTTAAGATAGATGCTGGAAGAGGATCAAGCTCACAGGTCTTGATGTCAGAATGGCGGATTACATTGCGGATAGTAGTTTCAGAAGCAGGCTGAAAAGAAATAAGTGGTGTGCCTTGAAACAGAGGGTCGGGAATAGGAGGTTGAGAGATGGGCTGGGAGTCAAGACTGGAACGGATGGACCTAATTTTATCAATGAAAAAATCTGAAAAATGTTGTGCTAGACGGGCAGGGGGAAAGCATGATGGGAGAGGAGATTTATCTGATTTGCCAAGGAGGGTATTAGTAACGGAATATAGCTGTTTTGATGTAGAGCATGCAATAATTTTCGCATTGTAAAGGCAGACTTAGCAGAGTCAACTATAGCATTGACAGTTTTGTTGGCAGCCTGAAAAATCTGTTTATTGATAGTAATGCTGTTCTTCAGCCACCGTCTTTCAGCACGACGGCGTTCACGCTTGGCCTTAAGAAGATCAGGGCCAACGGCAGAAAACCAGGGCGATGGTGGTCTCTGGGATACCCTACGTCTGGTGGCGGGGGCGTGCATGTCCAGCAGATCACCAATAGTCCGATTGAGGTCGTCAGCAGAGGCTGGAGGACAGGACTGAAGAGCGGCCAGGAGATCTTCGTTGAAGACGACGGTGTTGATATCAACTAGTTTTCTGACCATGACATAGGTAGTTTGGGGTGGAGGCTTGGTCATTGAAAGTTGGCCGAGGATACAGACATGATCCGAAGGAAGAGTATAATCAATTTCAATGGATTTGATGAAGGACTGGTCAGTTCTATGAACAACCCAATCGAGGATGTTGCCTTTTTTCGTGGGTTGGAGTGTCGATAGATTGGGTCAAGCCAAAGGAGTTCAAAGAGCTTATCAGTTTAGCAGTGTGGGTCTGGTTAGGTTCATTATAATGAAAATTAAAGTCTCCTGCAATGATGAAACAGCCTTTCAAGGTGTTACAGTAGGCGAGGAGGTCTGGAAACTCTTCTACAAACACATGGTTTTTAAGCTGGTTCTTTGGGCTGGGTGGTGGACGGTAGAGGAACAGCAGATGGAAAGTCTGGTGGGGTAGAGTGAGGGAGAGCTGGACAATTTCAAAAGTAGAGTGTTTGAATTTAAAGTCAGTCTTGGTAGTAATTCGGGGCAGGAGGGACTCGGCAACAACAAAAGCGATGCCGCCGCCGAGACCAGTTTTGCGAGCGAACGAGAGTGTACGGTGACCGGGAGGAGCAAGATCCCTCTCCTTGGGTTCATCCCCGACAGGCTGAAACCAGGTTTCATTGACGGCGAAAATATCGACGACGTGGTCATGGATGAAGTAGTTGATCGCGGATCTCTTCTCGTGTCTGGTACCGAGGGCCTGAGCATTGAACAGTGCAAGAGTCAATGAGTCAGTGCGTAGTTTCTTTTTGCCGGCTGTGAGAGGAATGAG
>JAPXFY010000239.1:42500-45000 GCA_030674185.1 Monoplex corrugatus
ACCCAAGACCAACAAAAGAAGAAGAACAACAACTACAATAAAGGCTGAAAAAAAACCCAAACAACAACAACAACAACAACAACAACAACAACAACAAAATGACACCCAAGACCCACAAAAGAAGAAGAACAACAACTACAATAAAGGCTGAAAAACAAACAAACAAACAAACAAACAAACAAACAAACCCCAAACAACAACAACAACAACGAAAACAACAGCAAAACGACACCGATGACCCACAAAAGAAAAAGAACAACAACAACTACAATAAAGGCAGAAAACAAACAAAAAAACAACAAAAAACCAAACAACAACAACAACAACAAAACGACACCCAAGACCCACAAAAGAAGAAGAACAACAATTACAATAAAGGCTGAAAACAAGCAAACAAAAAACAACAAAAACCCAAACAACAACAACAACAACAACAACAAAAACAACAGCAAAACGACACCGAAGACCCACAAAGGAAGAAGAAGAACAACAACTACAACAAAGGCGGAAAACAAACAAAAAACAACAAAAAACCAAATAACAACAACAACAACAACAACAAAACCCCAAACTAAACAAAACCAACCGTAATAAAAACAACATTTACTTCCTGTCAGCAATATGAGCTGTGTCAACACGCAAAGCCAGGACAAGATTGAGGCAGGCAAAATGTGGTTTCTAAGAAGAACGTTGAGAGTTCCATGGACAGCAAAGAAAATAAACTAGACAGTCTTGATGGAGGTAGATCCAAGAAGATGATTGATAAAGAAGATTAGAAAAAGACAAGCAAAATTTACAGGCCGTTTTATGAGGAAAGGGGAATTGGAGCACCTGGTCACAACAGGAAAGCTGGAGGGAAAGAGAATACCGGGTAGACCCAGGGAGAAAATATTGGACGGACTTGCAGGGTGGCTAAGGACAGAGAGGGTGGAAGATGTGCTTGAGGCAACAAGAGATGGATACAAATGGAGGACCATGATCGCCAAAGCCATGCGGCAGGGCACATGATGATGATGATGATGATGATGATGATGATGATGATGGTCTTCTGGAAATTCTTCGCAAAAAAAGTCTCCTCTCCTGTTTTATCACTGTCTATACTTTAATTCTTTTCTTTTCTTCTTATTCTCGCATTCTTTCAGTCTGTCTGCCTTACCGAGCCATTCAGTTGTACGAGGTAGACTAGTAAGGACTCCCCTTGCAACGACAAGGGATAGATTCATAGGGGGGGGGGGGGGGCATGATCGCCAACGCCATGCGACAGGACACACGATGATGATGATGATGATGATGATGATGATGATGATGAACATGAGCTGTATCCCCCATACATACAGTGTAAAGCAAACTGTGTCCTGAAGTCTTAAAGCCATCAGAATGATCAGCTCTATGGTCAAGTTTCTTCAGAAACATTTACCCCGTTTGTGATGAGGTATCCAACTTAGATAACACAATGTTTATACCCCGGGTTTCAAAGTGCTGTCCGGGGAGTAGGGGACTGGCGCAGGATTTTGTTCAAAGGCTTCTTTAATGAAAAGCCTTCCTGAAGTTCTGTAGAGGATATATGGTCTGGTTGTTTGTACAGAACACACTGATATTTACATAGAAAATACTTCTGTTTACACAGAAACAGCGACTACAAAGCTCCGTGCCTCTCTTTCCACCATTGTATTAATTTAAACAGCTGTGTCTGTCAACATTCACTGCTTACGTCAGCCGTGGGACCTGGTCAGAATAAGACCGTTACTTAACGTCCATTTGACCTATGGGACTGAACACAAAGTAGAGAATGAGTAGTGTCTGTTGTTTGTACATGCACTCTACCATAGTCAACATTTCTGACGACAATTCAGTTAACCCTTTGACTGCCGCACTTTATCTACTAACTACAAAAAAAATTGACCCTTTGATTCTCTCACCCTCTCCACCAGCTTCTTGTTTGAAGCTGGCGGATAGGGTGAGGGAATCAAAGGGTTAAGTTTTTGCTTTGCTAGCATGGTTGACAATGCAGGATGCTGGTGGACAGGGTGCGGGAGTCAAAAGGTTAATTTATTTTTGAAAGTCCTTCTGAAGACTACAAACCAAAATGACCACCCACGTTCAGGTAGAGAGAAACCAAAACGCGCGCGCGCACACACACACGCACACGTACACACGCACACACACACACACACACACACACACGCACACACACATACACACACACACACGCACGCATGCACACGCACACACACACACACACACACACACGCGCGAGCATGCACACACACACACACATACGCATGCGGGCGCGCACGCGCGCACACAGACACACACATACGAACGCGCACACACACATACGCAAACACACACACACACACACACACACACACACACACACACACACACACACACACACACACACACACACACACACAGACACAATAGAAAGCATGTTCAATATAACACTGTTGGCTACCAATGAATGATACAATTGACAATGCCTACAGATGTGTACAGT
>JAPXFY010000239.1:52500-67500 GCA_030674185.1 Monoplex corrugatus
ACACTGTTCATCTGCTGTTTCTCTTTTGATTCTGTTCCTTGTCCTCATCATGATTATTCTTAATAGGATTTTTGTTACATGACTCATCAAGCTGATTGTACGATTGAGTTCATATTCTATAGCCCTTTTTCTTTGGAAGTGCAATGAAAATTGATTTTGACATATCTTTGGGGATTTTTCCAGTGTCGTAAATTTCATTTAGATGGACTGTTATAAATTTTTTTCAGTACCGAATTCTTCTAGGGCCTCAATCATTTCTGTAATGATGTTGTCTGGCCCTGGGGCTTTTCCTGGTTTCACCTTTTGCAATGCTGCTCTAACTTCATTTTCATTATGGGTGATCCTTCAATGTTCCTTTTTATATGTTCTTTGTTTCTGTCATCAATAAAAAGGTCTTTAATGTACTCTCCCCATCTATCTAATATTGTTTTTTTTCCATGATACGCGTACCATCTTTCCATTTTAAGCAAACAATTGATGTGTGTCTTTTTCCTGTGGGCAATTTCTTCAATGTTTCTGTACATACTTTGAGGATCTGTTCTGTGTCAGTCTTCCATTTCTTTGCACTTTGTTTCCAGCCAAGCTTCCTTAGCTTCATTGCACCTATTCCTAATGTCTTTATCTTTGTATTCTTTCTCTTTTCCTTTGCCTTCCTTGGTTCTTCTATCAAGCCTATAATTTCTTTTGTCATCCAGTTTTTGTTTTGTTTTTTTGTTGTTGTTGCTTTTCTTTCAACTCCAGGGATTTCTTCACAAGCTTCATTTATCGAGTTTCTCAACTTTGTCCATTGTTCCTCACTCTCACCAACGTCTTCCAGAGCACTGAATTTGTTTTAAACATGTACGTTAATTTTTTTACGTATCGCTTCATCTGTCTTTAAGAATCCAAGATTTAGTTCGATGTTACTTTTGGTCTGTTTTCTTTTCCTTAGTTTCTGCCTAAATCTTTCCATTACAGGATAGTTGTCAGTGTTGCAGTTTCGCCTGGTAGTGTTTTTGCTGTCAGTAAAGAATTTCTAAGTCCATTTTCTTCTGTTAGGCTGCTCAAACCAGGTGTTTCTTACTATGAACTCGTTCATCTGTGCCTATTCCACGAGTTTCCCTCCCCTTTCATTTTGTGTACCAAGGCCATGAAGTCCAATTATGTCCTCCACCCTCTCCTGTCCCACTTTAGCATTAAAATCTCCTATTATTGTAATATCCTGTGATTTGCATAGAGCCTTGACCATCTCTAATACTTCATATAAGTTGTCAATTTATGTTGGAGTACTTGCGGATGTTGGTGCATACACCTGGATGAATTTGATATCAAATGGCTTGCCATCTAACTTAACCAGCAAAACTCGGTCCGACACAGCCCAGTGTCCCTTGACTGATTTTGACTTGCCCCTTTCCATTATGATGCCGACTCCTCTTTCACGTGTTTCCACCAGAATACATTATTGCATGATCGCCTATTTTTTTTGGTATGCATATGGCCAATTTTCTTGTTTCTTTTCCTGCGGTCTTTTTTTGTTACTATCTTGGAATCTATCTGGCTACCTGTCTATCGAGCCATTTAAATAAATGTATCTATCCATCTGTATCCATTTAATTAAGTTATCAGTTCATTGAGACTGCCTGTGTGGGGATGCCGGGGGGTCTTTCAGTACAAATAGCATCCCCGCCTTCTGGAAATTCTGAACTAGAAATTTCCTCTTTTCTGTCACTTTCTTTGTTTCTTCCTTCCTTCTTTGCTTTGTCATCTCTTCCTATCATTATCTGCCTTGCTGGTCCATTTACCTGTACGTGTTCGATGAAGTCTTTCCTACTTTCTCTTAGGATTGATAATTGGATACATGTACTACGTACTACATGTACTAAGGAAATGAGATACACGAAAGCAATTTCAGGTAATTTAGGCCTGTTTTTATATATGTTTTAGTATTTTTATTTGTTTAAATTTATGATCAGGTATTTTTCAAATCCCCTTTGCGATAAATTGGACAGAGTGCCCAACGCCAGAAGTATTGTGTGTGTATTGAAATGGTTCTAGCCTTGATATGGCTCTATGCAGTCGACTGGGCTTTAAACAAAAATAACAATAACAATTCATTGAGACCTATTGATTTCTCTATTTACTGATGTATTCCCTTTGTTCCAGTGCGCCTGTAAAAGCGTTACGCTACGTACTGCACCTGAAAAGACGAGCAGCAGCAGCAGCAACAACAACAACAACAGCAGCAGCAGCAGTGAAAACAGAACAAGAAAAGAACAAGACAAAGTAAGTCTTCTAAATATATTATAGACAACAGGAGAAAACTCAAAAACACGCAAAAAGGAATAAATACAAATAAGAACAAACAAAAATACAAATAAAATATCAAAGGCATACAGAATAGAAAGAAGAAACGAAGAAGACGATAAGAGGAAACAAAGAAGAAAGATCAGAAGAGGAAATACAGAAAATGCGAGACAACATGAACAAAACAGAAAAAATGAGGACAACAAAAACACAAGAGGAGACCAAAAAAAAAAATCAATACGAACAACACCAGGAACGACAAGAACAACCAAAAACAATGGAGAAAAAACAAATATTCGTCACCAGAATTTCGAAAAAACAAACAACTGCAACAAAAACACAAAATAAAAACCCAGAGCAAAGAAAGCATGACAAAACAGAAACAAGAAAGGCATGAAAAAAAGAAAAGAAAACAAAACAATACACAATACACGGCAAGTCCACAACTAAGCTTGTAACGCAATCAATAACAAGAACATCAACATGGATACATAGAAATGGGAACAAAAACAACAACGGAAAGAATACCAGAAGAAATGAAGAGCAAAAGGAACAAGAAGCAATACGACAAGAAGCAATGCGACAAGAAGCAATACGACAAGCAACAGAAAAAGAACATCTGTGATGACAACAAAGGCAAAACCTTCACCAGCAAATCGCCAAGAAAAGCACAGAACACAGTGAAAAGGGAAAACATCAAGAACAATAAACACGTGGAAAAGACTAGTGACACGAACAGGATCAAGAATGAAAAACAATGGAACGAGTATAACCAGGGGACAAAATCAAAAACAACGGAAAAAGAAAAACGACTAAAACCACACAAACAAGGCAAACAACAGAACAAAACGGACAAGAAAAATGGGGAAAAATTGAAATTGGAAAAAAGTGACAAACAAAACAAAAATAAAGGAAAGAGAAAATTTGAATAATAATGACAAAAAACAAAACAAAACGAAAAACGGCAAGAAGTTAAAGAAACAAATGAAAAAACAAAACCAACAAAGTCAACAAGAACAAGAGGAAGAACAAGTACAGGAAGAACCAAGTGTAGAAAAGCAAAACGTGTTCCAGCAAGTACACAGTAACAATATCAACACATGGCAGAACCAGAACACCGAAGACACCCAGGAACAGAACAAACAAAACTTTTCAGAAAGAACAAACATAAGGCAGAAAAACACGAGAAAAAAGAACAAGAGCAGTAAGAATGTAAGAAAGAGCAGCAAGAACAAGAAAACCAAAATCAAAAACAACAATCATTCTGAAGAAAAACAAGTACTGAAAGAGCAAGATAGAAACGGCAAAAGCAATACCAAAAACATAAAAATATCAACAAATAGCCGAAAAACAACAAGATACCACGATTTACAAAATCTAAGAGGACCGAAAGCAGGAAGACGTAAGCAAAGGCAGAACAGGAGAATTAAAATATTACATTACAGCTACAGCACCATGAAAGACAAACCCTAAAAAAAAACCCCAAAAAACATCAAACGCCAATACAGAAATAAAAGATCACAAACGAAGAAAAAAAAGAGAAAGAAAAAGAAACAAAGCAAGAACATTCATCACTGAAATAACAAAGAAGAGTGGAAGGAGAAAAAAAATCAAGAACAAAAAGTAAACCAAAGACAAAATAGCAACAAGACCAGAAATAATAATGAAAAAAATACTAAACATAACTAGTGCACGAAATCAAAAGCAACAACAAAAGCACCTGAAACGATATGAAGAAAATGACAGATAAGATAAAACAGAAGAAAACAAAGCAGAAAAAAAGAAAACAAAACAAAGGGAAACAGAAGAAAAAGAAAACATGACAAAACAGAAACAAGAAAGTTGTGGAAAAAAAGAATAGAAAACAAAACAATACACAATACACGGCAAGTCCACAACTATGCTTTTTACGCAATCAATAACAAGAACATCAACATGGATACATAGATATGGGAACAAAAACAACGGAAAGAATACCAGAAGAAATAAAGAGCAAAAGGAACAAGAAGCAATGCGACAAGAAGCAATACGATAAGCAACAGACAAAGAACATCTGTGATGACAACAACGGCAAAACCTTCACCAGCAAATCGCCAAGAAAAGCACAAAGAACAGTGAAAAGGGAAAAAAAAATCAAGAACAATAAACACGTGGAAAAGACTAGTGACATGAACAGGATCAAGAATGAAAAACAATGGAACCAGTATAACCACGGGACAAAATCAAAAACAACGCAAAATGAAAAACGGCTAAAACCACATAAAGAAGGCAAACAACGAAACAAAACAGAAAAGAAAAATGGGGAAAAAATTGAAATGGGAAAAAAGTGACAACCAAACAACAAAAGAAAAAAAGGAAAGGGAAACTTTGAGCAATAATAACAAGAAACAAAACAAAAAAAGGCAAGAAGTTAAAGAAACAAACAAATGAAAAAAACAAAAAACAAAAAAAATCGGTCAACAAGAACAAGAGGAAGAACAAGTACAGGAAGAACCAAGTGTAGAAAAGCAAAACGTGTACCAGCAAGTATACAGTGACAATATCAACACATGGCAGAACCAGAACACCGAAGACACCCAGGAACAGAACAAACAAAACTTTTCAGAAAGAACAAACATAAGGCAGAAAAACACGAGAAAAAAGAACAAGAGCAGTAAGAATGTCAGAAACAGCAACAAAAACAAGAAAACCAAAACCAAAACCAAAACGAACAAAATTATTCTGAAGAAAAACGAGTACTGAAAGAGCAAGATAGAAACGGCTAAAGCGACAACACCAAAAACAAAAATAATATCAACAAATAGTCGAATAACAAACGGCATGATAACACGAATGACAAAATCTAAGTGGAGCAAAAGCAAGAAGATGTAAGCAAACGCAGAACAGGAGAATAAAAATACTACAACACGAAAGACAAGCCCACAAAACAAAACAAAACAAAAATAAAAAATCCAACGCCAATACAGGAAAAAATCGAACAACGAAAAAAACAAAAAACAAAACAAAACAAGAACAGCATACAAAATATGGCAAATCCATTACTATTATTGTTGCACAATCAATAACAGTATCAATGTGAAAAAGTGTATGAAATCAAAATCAATAACAGCAAGAAAATCGAGAGAAGTAGAAGAGTGAAAGTGACAAGAAGCAGAAAAAGAACATCTGTGATAACAATAACGGCAAAGATATCAACAAGTCATCACTGAAGTCACGAAGAAGAGTGGAAGGAGAAAAAACAAGAACAAAAAGTAAATCAAAGACAAAACAGCAACAAGACCAGAAACAATGATGAAAAAAAAAAACACTGAACAAAACTAGTGCACGAAATCAAAAGCAACAACAAAAACATCTGAAACGATTTGAAGAAAACGAGCAATAAAATAAAACAAAAAACAAAAACAAACAAAACAAACAAACAAAAATACAAAAGCGAAACAAAGGGAAACAGAAGAAAGAAAGCATGACAAAACAGAAACAAGAAAGTTGTGGAAAAAAAACAATACACAATACACGGCAAGTCCATAACTATGCTTGTTACACAATCAATAACAAGAACATCAACATGGATACATAGAATTGGAAACAGAAACAATAACGGAAAGAATACCAGAAGAAATGAAGAGCAAAAGGAACAAGAAGCAATGCGATAAGAAGCAATACGACAAGCAACAGAAAACATCTGTGATGACAACAACGGCAAAAACTTCACCAGCAAATCGCCAAGAAAAGCACAAAGAACAGTGAAAAGGGAAAACATCAAGAACAATAAACACGTGGAAAAGACTAGTGACACAAACAGGATCAAGAATGAAAAACAATGGAATGAGTATAACCAGAGGAAAAAATCAAAAACAACGGGAAAAGAAAAATGGCTAAAACCACACAAACAAGGCAAGCAACAGAACATAGCAGACAAAAACTCGGGGAAAAAATTGAAATGGGGAAAAAAGTGACAATCAAAAACAAAAGAAAACAAAGGAAAGAAAAAATGTGAGCAATAATGACAAAAACAACAAAAAACGGCAAGAAGTTAAAGAAACAAGCAAATGAAAAAACACAACCAACAAAGTCAATAAGAACAAGAGGAAGAACTAGTACAAGAAGAACCAAAGTGTACAAAAGCAAAACGTGTACCAGCAAGTATACAGTAACAATATCAACACATGGCAAAACCAGAACACCAAAGGCACCTGGGAACAGAACAAACAAAACTTTTCAGAAGGAACAAAACATAAGACAGAAAAACACGAGAAAAAAGAACAAGAGCAGTAAGAATGTATAAAAGAGCAGCAAGAACAAGAAAAACCAAACCAAACCAAAAACAACAAAATCATTCTGAAGAAAAACAAGTACTGAAAGAACAAGATAGAAACGGCAAAAGTGACAACACCAAAAACATAAAAATATCAACAAATAGCCAAAAATCAACAGCAAGATAACACGAATGACAAAATCGAAGACGAAAGAAAGCAAAAAGACGTAAACAAACGCAGAACAGGAGTATCAAAATACTAAAATTACAGCTACAGCAACACGAAAGACAAACCCTGAAACAAAAAACATCCAAGGCCAATACAGAAATAAAAGATCACAAACGAAGAAAAAAAAAAGAGAAAGAAAAAGAAACAAAGCAAGAACATTCATCACTGAAATCACGAAGAAGAGTGGAAGGAGAAAAAAATCAAGAACATAAAGAAAATCAAAGACAAAATAGCAACAAGACCAGAAATAATAATGAAAAAATACTAAACATAACTAGCATGAAATCAAAAGCAACAACAAAAAACACCTGAAACGATATGAAGAAAACGAGCAAAAAATAAAACAGAAAACAAAGCAAAACAAAAAGAAAAAAAACAGAAATAAAAACAGAAAAAAGAAACAAACAAAACAGAAAAAGAAAGAAAAAAACAAAACAAACAAAACAAAAAAAAACGGAAACAGAAGAAAAAGAAAACATGACAAAACAGAAACAAAAAAGTTGTGGAAAAAAAAGAAAACAAAACAATACACAATACACGGCAAGTCCATAACTATGCTTGTTACGCAATCAATAACAAGAACATCAACATGGATACATAGATATGGAAACAAAAACAATAACGGAAAGAATACCAGAAGAAATGAAGAGCAAAAGGAACAAGAAGCAATGCGACAAGAAGCAATACGACAAGCAACAGAAAAAGAACATCTGTGATGACAACAACGGCAAAAACTTCACCAGCAAATCGCCAAGAAAAGCACAAAGAACAGTGAAAAGGGAAAACATCAAGAACAATAAACACGTGGAAAAGACTAGTGACACGAACAGGATCAAGAATGAAAAACAATGGAACGAGTATAACCACGGGACAAAATCAAAAACAACGCAAAATGAAAAAAACGACTAAAACCACATAAAGAAGGTAAACAACGAAACAAAACAGAGAAGAAAAAATCGGAAAAAAGTGAAATGGGGAAAAAAGTGACAAACAAAAACAAAAGAAAAAAAGGGAAGAGTAAATGTGCGCAAAAATGACAAAGCAACAACAACAACAACAACAACAACAACAACAAACCGGCAAGAAGTTAAAGAAACAAATGAAAAACAAAAACAAAAAAATCGGTCAACAAGAACAAGAGGAAGAACAAGTACAGGAAGAACCAAGTGTAGAAAAGCAAAACGTACACCAGCAAGTATACAGTAACAATATCAACACATGGCAGAACCAGAAATCTAAAGGCATCTCGGAACAGAACAAACAAAACTTCTCGGAAAAAACAAACACAAGACCAAAAAACATAAGAAAAAAGAACAAGAGCAGTAAGAATTTAAAAAAGCAGCCAGAACAAGAAAACCAAATCCCAAAACAAAATTATTCTGAGAAAAACAAGTACTGAAAGAGCAAGATAGAAACGGCAAAAGCGACAACACCAAAAACATAAAAATATCAACAAATAGCAAATAACAAAACAAAAACAAAAAACCAAAGTCAACTGGAAATCAAACACACAAGAATAGCAACAGCAAAGTCAACAAGAACCCGAAGAAACAAGGACAGAAATAACGAGATGAAAGGAGCAAAAACAACAGCGAGAACATAAAAAATCATGTCAACTAATAACAGAACCACAACACCAAGAGCATAAAAAACGCAAATAAGAAAAACTACTGAGCAGAACAGAAACAAGGCAAGAGCAACCACAAAACTGGAAAATGAAACCAACAAAACTACGACTACAACTACAACTCAAAACAGAAACCCAAAGCAAAAAAGAAAGAAGAAAAAGTCAGCTGCAAGTGACCAAGAAAAACACGAGAGTGAACGGGAACAATATCAACAACAGGAAGTACACCAAGAAGAAGAAAAACATCAACAAAAACAGGATCAAGATTAAATAAAGACGGAACAAATATCACAAGGAAACAGAATCAAAAGCAACAACACAGTAGGAAAAAACAGCTTAAACAGTAGTAAGAAAGCGAGCAACAAAATAAAAAAAGAAATGAACACAAAACAAAAAACAAAAACAGAAAAGGGAAAGAAATAGTGATACCGAAAGAAAGAAATTATGACATTAATGACAAGAACGATACAATGAAAATATGGACATAAAGGCAGACAACATGAAATGAAAAACAAACAAAAACAAAGGAAGGAATAACATGAGAAGAACAAGAGAAGGAACAAGAACAGGACGAACAAACATAGAAGATCAAAACGTACACCAGCAAGAATACATTAGCAATATCAACACGTGACGAGAGCCAGAGCATCAGCGCCACAAGGAACAAGAAGAAATAAAACAGAGGAGAATGATAACAAGAAGAAAGAGCAACAAGAACAAGCACAAACAAATACGAAAACAAAAATAACAAATCAAGAACAACACCAAAGTTAACAAGATGAAGAAAATGAACGATTACAAGAATAATAGGAAAAACAATATGTCAACACATGCGAGAACTAAAACACAAAGACCACGAGGGAAAATGACAAAGCAAAAACAAAAAGACAAAGAAAAACAACTACCACTAACAAGAGCATTAAGAAAAAGATCAGCCAAATCAGCAAGAGAACGAATATCATAACCATACTATACAACAAGAAATCAAACAAGCAAACAAAAAGAACAACAGATGTACAAAAACAAAACAAACCAGCACAGGAAATGCTAGAACAAGAATATAACATCAACAAATAGTGGAACCACAACATCACGAAACCAGCTGTATCAGTAATAAATAAAATTACAATGCAGAACAAAAACAAAAGCAAAAAAAAACCCCAAACAAACAAAAAGCAACCAACCAACCAAACCAAAACAAAACAAACAAAAAAACACGAGCAAAATGAACAAGGAATAAGAAAAACACAAATATATCTAAAAAGAACAAAATCAAGAGCACAGAAAGTACAACCCAGGACAAAACACAAGCACGTCAGCAACAACTACAACAAATCTACAAAAATGAAAGCAACAAACTGAACAAGCAAACGAGAACAGCAACAACAAAGTCAACAAGAGAAGTCCAGATATGAGCAAGAAAAAAAAAAGCAAAAACGACAATAGCAAGAAGAGAAGAATGTTAACAAATACCGGAACCACATCACCAACAGCACCATCAAGAACACAAATAAGATATTAATGATTAGTACAAAAACATGACAAAAACACACAACAGGAGAATAAACCGACGACACAACAAATACTACAATTACAACAATTAACAGGAGCCAAAAACACAACAGGCACAGGAATAAGAAACTGGTGATTAAAAACAAATCAGAATCTTAACAAACACAATAAAGAACACAGCAACTGATAACCAGAAGTAAACAAATATACAATCAAAAACGCAACATCAGTCAAGACGAAGAATAAGAAGAACACAACAAGAAGTAAAATATAAGCCGAGCTTTTGAAGCCCTCGATCGAGACCTCCATGTGTACCTTCCTTGGGATAGTGCTACTTTACATGATCTCGGGACGTGTTCCACTGTTTGTTTGCCCTGGCAGAGCGGGCATGCAAGGTCATCTGATTTCCCCAATTTCACCAGATTCGAGGACAAGAGTTAAACAGAACTGAGAATGAAACTGATTCTGGCAGTGGCCACCATTCCAGCTTAGACGTCTTTGGAGTGTACTTCACATCGAGGCTCCTCTTCTCTGTTTTATCATTTCGGAATGCTTCCCGAATCATTGTGGCATGCTGTCCACAGCCAGACACTTCCGGAAAGCCTCTTCTCTGGACTCACAAAGCCAGGCATTCATTGTACGTAAGGTGTTTAGTCAGCCTTGCAGTTTTGACAGTGGATGATTTTCCATTTGAGTTCAGAAGTGATAGTTGTCTGAACTAGTTGATATCACTCGAATTCTGTTCTGTTGGAATGTATACTCCATCTGTTGCAATCATTGGTTGCTAATGTTCAAGTTCTTGCATTTTGATCATACGTTTCTGGAGCCACTTGGGGACACGTGGACATTTCCTCATGCAGTAGGTAAGCTATTTCATTACGGCCAGATGACGATTTCAAGTGATGCTTCGCCCTGAGGACTGGAATGCTTTGCTGTGATAATGTTCCAGAGCAGTTTTATCCATTGTGATCGTCCCTAATTTGAGTGGCTGGAATAATGTCCTGCCAAAGTGGAAGGGGTGTCTGAAGTAATTTTGGATCGTCTTTCTGTTGCTCCTCCTCCTTGTGTATTCTGCTTTGCTTAGGGCACTGTTTTTTCACATTTTTTTTCCTAATCCTTTTATTTTTCCCAAAAATGAAGCATCTTTCATTTGTTTCTTCATTATCCTCTTTTTCCTCCAGATATCCTCATCTAACAATGTGTGGATTTCTCTGGAGGGGTTTTCACCTTTGGCCGTTTTACTCCACAGGCGACCCTAGGTTGGGTATACAGAGAATTTGAACATGGCTAGTTTTGAGTATCAGTGTGCATCAGCGCATTTAGTTTGTGGATGATTTCTTTATCCAGCCTCTCCCATTCCTCTTTTGCACTTATGGACGGGTAGATCCAGTTTCTGGCGTAGCATCACCAGTACAGTTTCATCTGAACGATCATCGTGGATGTCCTTGGCACTGTGATTTGATACTTGGTCCTGGTTTTCCAACATTGTATCTGCTGGCGCAGAGCGCTGCTGTTCATTCATCACGGCTCTTTTTCGTCCTGTGGATCTTCATGACGCGCTTGGTAGATAATCTGCTTCCACAGCACAGCGAATTCCCTTTTTTCTTCTACTTCTGGTCCATTGTGTATTTCCAGTTGGTACTAGGTTGGCGCCGATGGATTCACCATTCACTCCCCCTCTCGGTGAATCCTGGGAGCATCATTTCATTTTGGACGAAGAGGCAAATTGAAGAAAGACAAGATGGGGAGTCGGCCCACAGAGTCCATAAAACTAGTCTTTCCCAGTGTCATCCCGTCTTTTGTGGACATCCTCTGAACTGTTCCTGAAAGTCAGTGGTCTAGTCACGTGTCAGTATCAAGAAACGGTGCGGAGATCCGGCCAGCAGAACACCCTCAGAGGTGAAACCCCCGTCAAGCAAATGTTTTGGTCCTGAACTCCTTACAGTCTAAGGGGACTGGACAGCATCCGGGTCCTGACTGTTGGATGCTCTTATGTTGTGACCAAAGTTTGTTTTATTTTTAACATAGAAATCAGTCCTCCATCTGGAATCGAATCCACGCCTCTAAAATGGTCAGCAACACTACTACCATCATGAACAATAACAAAATAATAATTTTTGAACTGATGGATCCATCTGATTAGACAATGGATGCACTCGGTCGAGGAGTCGGATGGTGAACAGCATCAGCTGTGGCTGAACAAGGTGATTTCTTTAGTGGCAGTTCTCGGCACAGCAGACGCACATGAAGGTTGACAGGTGATCGCTGTCGCAGCTTTCTTTTTCATCAATCGAACAACAGTAAAGACTGTTTCTCCTCTGCGGTGACCATGCCTGCACGTTCGGTCGTGAAGGCACAGCGATTCGTAGCTGTCTGTTTGCAGGTGGACACACTGATATCAGCTGATTTCAGGTCTCATTTGTAAGATTCCCTACATAGCAGCAGTGAACGCCCTTTGTTCCAGGATCCTGCAGTGAGCGCTTCATACAGTGTATCTTCAGGGATATGAATATCCTGCATACGGCGAACATGGCCAAGCCAGGTGAGTAAATTTCGAGAGAAAGGCTGCAGCTTTGTGGAATGTTACTGAAGGGACTGAACCAAGAGAAGGTGTTCCGGGGATTGGGAAGGGACAGATGAAAGAGAACTCTGAAGGAAGCATACCAAGGGGAGGGAACTTTGAAGGAGGAGGACCAACGGGGTGGAACATAAGAGGAGGGGAGGCAACTTTGGGAAACAGAAGGTATAGACTTTTAAAGGAGGACTCGGAGGGGAGGGAACTAAGGTGAACGGCGAAAAGAACTTAGAATTCAGGAGGGACTGATGGGGGGGGGGGGGGGGAGGGGACTTGGAAAAATTGGGGAAGGCCTGAGGGGAGCAAACTTTGGGAGATGGAAAAGGGACTGAGATGAGAACTTGGGGATTGGGGAAGAGAGGGGGGAGCCCCAAGGGAGGGAGGGAGGGAACTTTGGGAGTCAAAGATGGGAGAAAGCCTAAAGGAGGAGTGAGTGAGGGAACTTTGGAGGACGAAGAGGGTGGGGGAGCCCCAAGAGAGGGAGGGAACTTTCAGGATGGAAGAGGTTGGGGAGCCCCAAGGGAGGGAACTTTGGGTATCGAAGAGGGGGGACGAGGGAGGGATGGAAAACCATGGGAGAGTACTTAGGGGGAGGGGAGAGAACCATCGGGAGGGTAGCTGGGACGAGAACCAATGGGAGGGTACTTGGGGGGTAGAGAGAAAAATGGGAAAGTACTTTTGAGGGGGGGGGGGAGACTTGGGTAGAGTAAACCAATGGGAGGGTATTGGTGGGAGGAGGGAGAACAAATGAGAATACCAGTATTTGGGGGGGGGGGGGGGGACGAATGACATGGAACTTAGGGGGGGATCAAAGGGAGAGAACTTTGGGGAACCAAAGTGGAGGGAACTGGGGGAAACAAAGGGGAGGGAACTTGGTACTGTTGGTACTGTCTTGTCAATTGTATCATTTATTGGTATAAGATAGTGTAGCATACTGTAGATGTGTGTGGGTATTGTCTTGTCAATTGTATCATTTATTGGTGTAGTATACTGTAGATGTCTGTGGGTGTCTTGTCAATTGTATCATTTATTGGTGTAGGATGGTGTAGTATACTGTAGATGTCTGTGGGTATTGTCTTGTCAATTGTATCATGTATTGGTATAGGATTGTGTAGTATACTGTAGATGTCTGTGGGTATTGTCTTGTCAATTGTATCATTTATTGGTGTAGGATGGTGTAGTATACTGTAGATGTCTGTGGGTATTGTCTTGTCAACTGTATCATTTATTGGTGTAGGATTGTGTAGTATACTGTAGATGTCTGTGGGTGTCTTGTCAACTGTATCATTTATTGGTGTAGGATAGTGTAGTATACTGTAGATGTCTGTGGGTATTGTCTTGTCAACTGTATCATTTATTGGTGTAGGATGGTGTAGTATACTGTAGATGTCTGTGGGTATTGTCTTGTCAACTGTATCATTTATTGGTGTAGGATGGTGTAGTATACTGTAGATGTCTGTGGGTGTCTTGTCAATTGTATCATTTATTGGTGTAGGATGGTGTAGTATACTGTAGATGTCTGTGGGTGTCTTGTCAACTGTATCATTTATTGGTGTAGGATGGTGTAGTATACTGTAGATGTCTGTGGGTGTCTTGTCAACTGTATCATTTATTGGTGTAGGATGGTGTAGTATACTGTAGATGTCTGTGGGTATTGTCTTGTCAACTGTATCATTTATTGGTGTAGGATGGTGTAGTATACTGTAGATGTCTGTGGGTATTGTCTTGTCAACTGTATCATTTATTGGTGTAGGATTGTGTAGTATACTGTAGATGTCTGTGGGTATTGTCTTGTTAGTTGTATCATTTATTGGTGTAGGATGGTGTAGTATACTGTAGATGTCTGTGGGTATTGTCTTGTCAACTGTATCATTTATTGGTGTAGGATTGTGTAGTATACTGTAGATGTCTGTGGGTATTGTCTTGTCAACTGTATCATTTATTGGTGTAGGATTGTGTAGTATACTGTAGATATCTGTGGGTATTGTCTTGTCAACTGTATCATTTATTGGTGTAGGATGGTGTAGTATACTGTAGATGTCTGTGGGTATTGTCTTGTCAATTGTATTATTTATTGGTGTAGGATAGTGTAGTATACTGTAGATGTCTGTGGGTGTCTTGTCAACTGTATCATTTATTGGTGTAGGATTGTGTAGTATACTGTAGATGTCTGTGGGTATTGTCTTGTCAATTATATCATTTATTGGTGTAGGATAGGACTGCGTATGGTCTGTCTTATCTGGCTGATTCATTTTATTCATTCATTTAGTATTTTATTGTTATTTCAAAGGAGAAAGAATCTATGTTTCTGCTATACGGTTTGTTACCACTATCACCACCACCACCATCAACACCACCACCACCATCAACACCACCACCACCATCAACACCACCACCACTATCACCACCACCACCACCACCACCACTACACCACCACCACCACCATCAAAATCACCACCACCACCACCACTACTACCACCGCCAGCACCACGAGGAGGTGGAGGATGGTGATGATGATG
>JAPXFY010002397.1:0-2500 GCA_030674185.1 Monoplex corrugatus
TCGCTAGTCCATCCAATATTTTATCCCTGGGTCTACATAGTGCTCTCTTTATCTCCAGCTTTAATTTCTCTTGCCTCATGATTTTTCCTATGAATTTCTTAGTCTTTTCTTACCCATCTTTATTAATGTTCTTCTTGTGTCTGTCTCCTTCAAGACTGTCTTGCTCATTTTCTTTGCTGTCCATGGAACTCTCATCATTCTTCTTAGAAACCACATTTCAGTAGCTTCAATCTCGTTCTAACTTTGCGTTTTGACTGTTCACGCTTCACATCCAGTCAACAGTAGCGGTTCTAACATCAAGAACTCTCATCCTGATGTTAATTGACAGGCATTTATTGGTAAGATCTCTTTCATCTTCTGAAATGCTGTTTAGCTCGGCCAATTGTGCCGGCTATTTCTGATGTGCATCTGTCGTCTGGTGAGATGACTTCCTATTGTTCGACCTGTCTCAATGTATTGCCATTTGCTGTTATTTTGCATGAGGGGATTTCTTGTTTTTCACTGATTACCATGACTTCAGTCTTCTTGCTATTTTGCTCCAGCCATTTATTTTTGTGTTCTGTTTCGATATGTTCACAGATTTTGTAGATTTTTTTTCATTTTCTGCAGTTAGCACGGTGTCATCTGCGTAACGAATATTGTTTATAATTTTTCCTCCAAACATATCCCAGGCATTCTTCTTGGTTCTTCATGACGGTTTCGCTGTAAAATGAAAACAAATCTGCTGACAGAATACATCCCTGCCTAATCCCTCTTGATATTTTGGAAAGAGCTTGTATGGTTTTCTGTTCTCATTGTTGCTCTTTGTTCCCAATACATATTTCTGATTATTCTTAGATCGTTTCCATCAACATTGAGCTTTTCTAGTTGGTTATCAATTCTTCATGTCTTACCCAATCGAAAGCCTTGGTATAATCAACAAAGCATAAATATAAATCCTAACCCAACTGAACTGACCTCTCTATCACAGTTCTTATATGTATATGACATTGATAGTTCCTTTCCCTTTGACAAATCCACATTGTCCTTCTGCTATTTCTCTATTGATTCTGTTCCTTGTTCTCATCATGATTATTCTAAATAGTATTTTTGCTACATGACTCATCAAGCTCATTGTACGACGGTGTTTGCATTCTATAGCCCCTGCTTTCTTTGGAAGGGCAATAAAAATTGATTTTGACATATCTTTAGGGATTTTTCCGGTGTCATAAAAGGTATGTGCTCAATAAAATCGATTTACGTTTGCATATCTTTTCATGTTCGTTTTCTGCACAGTGCATGTCAAAAAAAAACAGCATTGTTTTCAAAGCATTCACAACAACATTCACTCCACTTAAGAGACAGCAACGCATCAACCTAATGCGAAACAGCTTTCGACATTTCTTGTTCATTGCTTTCATTAAAAAGAAGACAAAAACAAACAAAAAGTGCATGGAAGTAAAGAGAAAGCAGCAAGAATGTTGGCCCTAGGCTGAAGTGAGCATGCTTATTGATGATAGAACGCGAGTGAGAAGGAATAGATACAGATATACAGACAAATATACAGAAGAACGATAGAAGCTTACATCACATATGTGCTTCTTATTAAGCACACCCTTTTCATATGATAGAAAAAACATACACGCATAAAACGTTTGTTCCGAATGATACATTTTTCATCACACACGCCATCCAAACCATACCCTCGCATGCTCGTCAATATGAGATTAATTATACATTGCTTTCTGATATCAAAGTGTCAATATACTTCTTTCTGGAATGGTGCAAAAGTATCTGTATTTGTACTGGTTCAGCATCACAGTACCATGCAGAAAAAAGCAACAATCCACAAACTGTTGCATTTGACTCACCTCTGCTGTTTTACCTCGAGTTCAAAATATAAAGCAGTAGCATTTGTATCGTGTGTTTTCATTGCTTCAGTTTCAGTTTCAGTTTATCAGGATGACGTCTCCGCGCTCGGAGTGACTTCCTTATGCACTAACGTCACAGGTGCCATGGGATGGAGAAGATCCAGAATGATCACCGCACAAGCCTTAAGCCTGCACATAAACACACAAGCTTGCCAGGCCATGAGGTTTCTTCCTAGATGGTTCCATAACCCTGGGATCGTAGGGGAGTGAGGTGGCAGAGACATCAACTTTTCCCGGGCAAGCACCACGAGGGCGGCGCCCATACCCTCTCCCTCGCTTCAAATTCATATTCGTAGTCACATTTTTCTAAACCAAGACTTCAGAAAGGTAAGAATGCTAATTGGTCTTCAAGGGGTGGGAACATGGGAAATCAACCTATTCTCCAATGTCTTATACCAAGGCAGCCAAGCAATGCCCTGCTGTTGACGATTTTCACCTGCCGTGGATCTTTAGCGTGCGCAGCCAGAAGGTACACGGGTCCGACATATTTTTCGTCCCCTTCTGAAGGACAAGGCGATCAGCAAATGAAGCGGCAAGACAACACTCAATAACGACAAGAATCATTAACGACAGTCATGTCCAATTATGGA
>JAPXFY010002397.1:5000-27588 GCA_030674185.1 Monoplex corrugatus
GTCTCCATGCCATACGTCAGCGGCGTCACTGAGGCTCTCAGCAGGAAGATCAGGAAGTTGGGAGTCTGTGTCCACGCCAAGCCCACCAACACCATCAGAAGCCAGTTAGTCCACCCCAAAGACAAAACAGACACATTGGACACATCAGGGGTGATATACTAGATAGACTGCCAGGACTGTGACCATAGTTATATTGGCGAAACTGAGCACAACTTGCACAAAAGATTAAAAGAACACAAACGTGAGTCCTCTCCAGTGGGAGAACATCTGACCACACCCAAAACCACTTTGAAAAGGACGATGTACAAGTTCTCGACAAAGAAGCAAGATGGTTCCAGAGGGGAGTAAAGGAGGCAGTTTACATTGCTGCAAGGAACCCCGCCCTCAACCGTGACTGGGGCCAACACAACCTGCCATCGGTGTACTCCTCACTTATTCAGTCGCACTGTCGTGAGTTCGCTCACGGAGGTGCGCACTGAATCCAGTTCTCAACCCAGCAGTTGCGCTGAAGAAGTCGGCTGGATCGCTGATGAAAGCTACGCAGTGAGTAGCCTTTTTTGTAACTGAGAGCCAGGTTCAACCAGGTAGCCGAGATCAATGGTGTTTGTTCCAGCGCTGGTGCTATGCAAATACCATGGCTAACAAGCCTGCTGATGGGCCGCAGAGAAGACAGGTCTTGCTGGATTTGTATCTTTTCTTTCTCTGCATGAACTAGAGTCTGGGGTGTCTATCTCTGATGGCCATATCGCTAAAGTAGAATATAAATGGCCACTCTCATTTGACGTCTGTGTTCTCAGTAACTGTTTACAGGACAGTATAATTTGGTTCTCCTTTCTATCGGTGTTGTAGTGGCCCGTATATGGGGTCAGTATTGCTTGAAATCATTGCCGCAGTCTATGGAGGACAGAATTCGATTTCTAGCAAGCTATACTACCATCGAGCCACGTCAAAGCTCTGCCATGGTCAAGATATAAAACTAAATACTGGGGGCATAATTCTTTTTTTAGCTTCAATTAACATGTTTAGTCTATATAGTACAGAATCCAATTGAATTATTACTAAAGTGTTGTAACATAAAGACTGCTGACGTGTACGTCACGAGTGCTACAATGCCAATTTCCTGATGTGTTTAACATTTGCATAAAATGAAGGTAGAATTGTTTGGTTTAATACATTTTTCGGAATCCCTTTGATGGTCAGTGTCAAATATAGTGACCAATACGTGAACACATATTGGGAAAACATAAATCAAAACCAACCAAAGAAACATACAAAATGAATAGATAAATAAAGAAACAAAATACATAAATAAATAAATGGTAAACAAACAAATAAACAAATAAAAATAATTGAAATGCAAGAAAGCTCGTTTATTCAAAATGTTTAGATTCTCCCGAAGAAACAAACGAAGAAACACACACACAAACACACAAACAAACAAACAAACAAAACAAACAAACAAACAAACAAACAAGAAACAAAACAAAAGAAAATATGAATATGAATAATTGAAAAGGTGAAATGAAAACATGTGAACTTACCATATTCAACTCAACGCACATAAAATCAACATCCCTAGCTCAACATTCAGAATGTCAATATGTATACGTGTATATGTGCATGCATGTCTGTCTGACTGTCCACCTGTCTGTATATACATACGTGTGTGTGTGTGTATGTGTGTGTGTGGTGCGTGCGTGTGCGTGTGTGTGTGTGTGTGTGTGTGTGTGTGTGTGTGTGTGTGTGTGTGTGTGGTGTGTGTGTGTGTGTGTGGTGTGTGTGTGTGTGTGTCTGTGCACGTATTATATGTCCTAGTCCAGCAAAGAGCAATGAGCATGCTTTGGACAAGGGATGTTTTCGCTACATAAGTTAAACTATCATGATTTATTATAATTTGTATTATTATTATTATATTATTATTATTATTATTATACTATTATCATTTTATTATTATTATTTTCATCATCATCATCATTATTATTATTATTTGTTGTTGTTGTTATTGTTATCATTATAATATTATTATATGTGTGTGTGTATGTCACAAAAACATGTAGACACGATATTGTCAGCTCTGTATGGTGGATAGTTAGCCAATTTAAACAAACCTACAAGTGTCAAAGATGACAGGAATAACAAATGCCTATGCTGAACTATGGAACTAAAAACATGAATTTTCAAAGCTGGGTCAACTTGATCAATATGCCAATGCGTCACAGTTTGCTTGCACTTTCATTGCGCACACAAACAATTAGCGCGTGGACATGTATGCGTATGTCTATGCTCAGACGCTTGTGCCTCTATGCCTTCGTGCATGTGTGTGAGTGTGTGTGCGTATGTGTGTGTGTGTGTGTGTGAGAGAGAGAGAGAGAGAGAGAGAGAGAGAAAGAGAGATATAGAGAGAGAAAGAGAGAGAGAGAGAGGAAAAGAGAGAGATAGAGAGAGAGAAAGAGAGAGAGAGATAGTAAAATCCATTTCACTGCCTCAGTTTCTTTGTTATAGGCTTATGTGATCTATCAAGCTTTGGCTTCACATGGAACTGATCATCATCATGTCATTACCATTTTTTTTAGATTCCAAGATTCTTCAGATTCTGAGCATCCAGTCCCCCCCCCCCACCTCCCCCAACGATCCGACGATTCAGACCATTACTACGGAAACACTTTAGTTCGAGATTTCCAGATTTCTTCGGAATTAAGGGCATCTTTGTATGATACAATCGTCAATGTATTCGTCCACCGATTATGTCTCCATTGGTCACAACTGTCAACAAAACAGGACAGTCTTACAAATATTTCCTATGTCAGTTTTGTTCTTATTTAAACTGACCATTTGTCACCGATGGTTTAACCCTTTTGACTCCCGCACCCTATGCACCAACAGCAAAAACAACTCTTGATTCTCTCACCCTATCCACAGCTTCCTACAGAATGGTGGATATGATGAGGGAATCAAAGGGTTCAGTTTTAACTTAGCTAGCAGGGTTAACAGTGCAGGATGCCGGTGGACAAAGTGCGGGAGTAAAAGGGTAACGATTTTTTTACCTCATTTTTGGCATGGCCTGTAAACAGTCGCAACGTTTCCTCCTGGGAGCAGACATGATATGGCTATCCTCAAGTATGCACATCTCACAGATTATGAAGTTTCGGTAAACTACGATAAAATGATTGAATTTCAAGGATGGTATTGGTAAAGGAATTACAGGCTCATCCATCAGTCCTCGTGTAGCCTTCTCAAGAACGACTTCACAGAGAAACACCTGCAGATAAATATTGACGATTTCATGTATATACAGTATTTTCTGTAATCTGTGCATTAGTGTCATCCTCAAAACATATCGAAATAAACCTCCCTCTGCACAAATATGACTCGTTTAGTTTTGTATTTTATCTCTGAGTATTACACAAGACTATTCAAGTTACTGTCTGTGGGGAAAAAAGTATAATTTGCAAAAGTATTTTTGTTCTACCTGTGCAAATAATAATTTGTTAAACTGTGTTGTGTAGATATTGTAGCTGCATTTTGTGATTCCTGATTGTACATTAATTAAACATACTAACATACAATCATAACTGTGTAGAATATATAGAAAACACAGAAAAGTTCACACTGTTGTTTGAAGATGTACTTCAATCGTAGAAAAGACAAACGAACGTAGGATAGCAACACCATACTTTTTGAAGAACATTTTTTGTCTGAAGATAGGGCCTTTTTATCACCAATTTTGTTTGTCAGTAACATGTAAGGAAAGCAAAAAGGAAAAGACCATGTACAAACCAAAGATTTGTGCCATTGTGAGGAGAAAAATGAACTGAAATGTATTACAATAGGACTAATTCAGTACCATATTGTTCAGTCAAATGCAATAGTGCAATATAACAATGAAAACACGCTGACATGCGATACGTATGTAGATACATTTGAAAACAAGTCGAAATATCAGCAAGGATGATTTCATCCAGTTATAATACCAAATTCCTTTGATATTAAACGTCATTCAAAAATTCACTTTATGCTTTGTGGTGACTCTTTTCACTCGTTCTACCCACTAATCCTTGACAGTTTTGTCACCACCCCCATGTGCAGCACAACTAATCCATTTGATAAATTCTTTTCTGAATTTGGTTCCAGTCAAACAGTAGAGGAAAAAATTGACAGCACTGTTAGTGTATGACAGAGCGTTTGTCAAACTAAACAGGAGTTGACTCAACGCCATGGACTGGCTGCTTGTGCCCGGTTTATTAAAGATATATGCACTACAGATCAGATAGACACGCAAAGGCAAAGTCAACAGCAAGAAAGCGCAAGACAATGTCAGAATCATGACCGTTGTTGTGGAAGCTGATTTTCTTCGGCTGTCGTTAATGTCTTCGTTATCAAGCTTTGAACTGCCTCGTGAAGTCATAGACTTTATATCAGACGTGGCCTTAAACAGTGCCAAGGACAAGAGGACGTTACAAATTGTGAGACATAGCGAAGGAATGAAGGATGATAAACACATATCTACTATGCTCCAAATATTGAAAAAGTTGTCATACCAAACGACCACTCTGCATTTGTTTTTACTGTTTATGTCCAATCCCACCAGTGTGTGAGAATACAGGATGAATGCCATCAAGGCGATAGCAGCTACCATAACCCACGTTCTTTGTGAGGAGCACATCATTTTCATTTTATGTGGATATTTGACCGCTATTGTTCTCTGAATCGTCACACTGGTCACCAACCACGCAGACACTGTTTTGCAAGAATACACTGACCAGACATGAAGTTTGCACACTACGCTGTGTAAAGTTCTTATATCCACATCAATAAGGAAACGTAGCCACTGACGTAACAGTCCTGTATATAAATATGAAAAATCAAAAACAGCTAGAGCCATAAGGATGATATGCTGTGTAGATTGCTGTCCTTTTGTGCGATGCATGACGAAAATGGTGGCGATGTTTCCAAAAGCACCCAGCACCAATATGCACGGTGAACATGATTTCCATATCAGTACTGATGCTTTGTATGTTGGGAAGTGGACTATGTCCTGAAAATGTGTATAAACATTGATCAACAAATCACTGTCTGTACTGTTTTTCATGGTTGATGTATTCTGTGCAGTTTTCTCAATGGTAAATTTCACCTGAAATAAAAACACAAATAACAGTTCGATTACTTACAAAGAAAATGCAAGCTTTTGGATTGGATATGTTGAAAAACAATGATTTTTAAATATTCGAATGAATATGATACGTTTCAATGTTTACATTAGCATTTGCTTACATATGTGCTTTCAAACACAAACATTGACTTAAAAATGTCCTACAAGTCAAAAGACTCTCTAACTTATTTTAGTCTTCTAATAATTTACCTTTCAAATCAGATATTGATTATATAATGATTTACTTCGAAGTCAAAGGACTCTCTAACTTATTTTAGTCTTCTAAAAATTTACCTTTCAAATCAGATATCATTATATAACGATTTACTTCGAAATTCTATATCACTTCTTGTTGGGTTCTATTAGACTGTGGTTCCTAATGCAGTGAAGTAGCTGATGTTGCAGCTAAGAGAAAGGCAAACGGATCTTCCAATTCATCACGTTTAGAGATTTCTTTAGTACTTCAAGAACGCTACAATATGGCAGAAAAGCTTAATATTTCATGGTTTCAATCAACAGCAAGATAACAGGTACGTTGTATGATGACGTACGCAATATTTGTGTGACCAGAATGTTTAATTTCAGAATATATGAATTCACCGAGGCAAGTAATTTCTGTCTTGTGTATGTGAAAGTTTAACGCTGTAAAGACAAACTATGTCGAAAATGCTACTTGCATATATATATGAGTAGTACAGACGTTAACAATTGACCCCCCCCACCCCCACCTTCCCCGATTTAGATTCGTTTAGTCTTGACAAAGAAAAACGCACCCCTTATCAGACCTCTGAGGAAGACAGTATAAGAGATTACGACTTCACTCTCATGGATCATGACGATAAATTCAAGATGGCATCTAAGATGGTAGCTTTTAGCTTTGGCCAAGGTCGAGATGGCTGGAGGAAGTCACCATAGATCTGAGATAACCACCGGAAGTGACCACCGGAAATGACCACGGGAAGTCAAGATGGCGGCAGCCGGAAAGTATCGAAGCCGAAAGTAACGGTAGTAACTCTAGAAATGAGTTGGTTTAATATGTATAAATCAATGTTCATTTAAATGTTATCAAAACTAAAAGAGAAATGAATGAAAAACGAGTGACGTCTTCAGAACTTATCATGCAGATGGGGAAAGTCTGCATGTTGCCAGCATGAGGATTGTCAGAAAGGTCGAGGTGTTGTTTCCTACAAAAGAAACAGTGAGTATGCACTCACAGTGGCAGAGATTGGGGAGGGGGTGGGCACTCTCTCTCCCTAGCTGTCATACTTGCTGGAGGATGGCACCACTAGGAATTTTCTCACAGTCAGAACAGGAAAATGCCGGCAGCATCATGATAGTATACTCGTTGTTATACGTCAACACTGGTGTGCAGGCAGCTCAATTGCTCTGCGATCTGTATTCACTTTATCTTGGGTATACGTGCATGCTGAGTAGTCTTAAGTTGTCATAAACCACCAGAAACTGATAAGACGTAGTATATCTACAGGACTGGCCATATTCACCGGTCAGCAGTACAATACATGCACCGACATAAGTTCAGACACTAACACTAAATCTGCTGCACGTGCATTGTCTCGAAAGGGAATCGTAGCAAATCTCTACGTTTTTATAAAAGGGCGAGAAGTACCAAGACAGAATCAAGCCATGAGACCTTAATTCGTTTGTTTGGTTGCTTGGCTGGTTTATTCACTGGTTCATTCGTTAGTTCGTTCGTTTCCTCCTTTGACATCTTAAACACTTTGAGTGTAGGCCGGGATGAAGCCTTTGGTTAGAACTCTGATCAAATGATGGTAAAAAAGGTAGTGTAGTGTGTTGCATGGAAGATAAGACAAGAAGAGTGTCAGACCTTTTTGGTTTGTTTTCGTTTGGTTTGGTTTTTGTTGTTTTCTGTTTTTAATACTTGCAGAACATAGACACCACCCATCTCCCTAATTACTGCTATCAAATATAACAACTTCGGTTTTTTTTGTTTTCAGTATTTTCTAAATGTTACACATACACACACACACACACACACACACACACACACACACACACACACACACACACACACACACACGCACGCACGCACCACACACACACACACACACACACACACACACACACACACACATCACACCCACCCACACTTACACACACACTTAAAGAGACATTTTAAAGGAAGATCAATGTAAACGTATTGAGACAACCATTTGTAAATTCATTGCCCTTACCGTTGATTTTGTCACTTTTCAGTTGCCTTCTTAGTTTCTGGCAATCGCTTCCGGTAGCCATCTTAGATTTATGATGGACTCTTGACTCTGGCTTTTGAATTTATTGTCACTGTCCCTGATAGTGACGTTATAATCCTGAGCGTGAAGTCATTATCCCTGATAGTGACACCATAATCCCTGAGCGTGTCGTCATTATCCCTGATAGTGACGTCATAATCACTGAGCGTGTCGTCATTATCCCTGATAGTGACGCCAGAATTCCTGAGCATGTCTTCATCAGCCCTGATAGTGACGCCATAATCACTGAGAGTGTCGTCACTGTCCTGATAGTGACGTCATAATCACTGAGAGTGTCGTCATTATCCTATCAGAGATTTGATGTGGGACGTGTTTTCCTTCTTTGCTAAGATTACATGCATCCAAATTTCCTATCTGTACTTTTATGTGGTGATCAGATATTTGTTGATCACATTTTGTCTTGTCCAATATTAACCATACAGCCTTGTGCTAAAGGCATGTCTGATGTTTGATATATTCAGCGATTTTTTGTTCTTTAATATGTAATGAACCGAAATGATTAAATGAGGGTGGGAAGAAGGGATATAGGTGTTCACGGTCAGAGACCAGTGGAGGACTCTTCCACCCAAACATACATAAAGCCAGGAGGTGGTTCCCAAACTTTATTTACATGTGCATGAGTTTTCACCAGATGAAGACAAAGAACATCTTCACAAGAAGACAGTCTTTATAGAAGAAGGTGATATATGAGATTCCTAAAAAAGACGAAGATGATGCCTATAAAACACAAAACAGGTTTCATAAATACAAAGACAAGGTACACATTTGTGAAATAACAGTGTGAATGTACAAAAATGAATTGTTACAATATAACAACAACAACGGCAAATATCAAAATGTTACAGCTGCTCGCGTTATCTGAACCTATGTAAGAAAATACTAATGATTGTACATGTGAGACAAATAATTGATGGCAAAAGCATGTGATAACCCTTTAACAATCTAAGGGCAAAATACCGCACAGCCATATCAAGTTATTTGTCTGTTATGATCTGTGTAAGCAGTAACGTCAACAAGAAACACCACGAGGGTGTGGATGGGACTTGGAGCACCAGTGCCTCACCACTCTCGGAACACTTACTTCCCAAGCTCCCAACGCCAATCGACAGTAATTTCTTTAAGCAAAGGGGGAGGGGGGGGGCTATCCATGCGTTGCATGACCCATTCAGACTCAGTCGTCAGTTACCTTGTTCACAAACAGAATGGCAAGATGGGGAGACAACAAACCCTGAGACACAGTCACACAGCACGCACCAACCAGGTCTAGCCAAGCCTTCACACCAAGAGCGAACAAATAACCCCTCTCTTGCCCCACCCTGGTCCCTATCTCCTCCTCGGAAGCCCTCCCTGCCACCAGCTCACATAGCTGGCAGCACCTCCCCCCTTGCTATAGTCTCGACACTTAGCAGTCGGAAGCTCCCACTCTGTCTTTCTTCAACCACAGGGTTGTTTGAACAGCCGCGAAAGTGGCCAGGCATGATGCTCCAAGACACAGAGCATTTTGCTGTTCAGCAAGGTCTGATATGCCCTGAACGGGATCCCAAGTTTGCTGTCTTTCCGTGCAGCCAGCAGGCTTTTCCCTGCAGTCATCAGGCCTGATACCCTGAATACTAATGATTGTACATGAGAGACAAATAACTGATGGCAAAAGCATGCGATGACCGTTTAACATTCTGTGATGACCCTTTAACAATCTGAGAGCAAAATACCGCACAACACATATCAAGCTGTTTGTCAGTTATAAACTGTGTAAGCAGTAAAAAATAACAGCATCTAAATGAACAGCATTTGAATGGACAGCTATTAGCCAGTTCTGACAATCAATATTTAGTGGTGATGACTAATAGCACAGTATTTGACTATACGAACCATGTCGTCACAAGCACACTATTTGACGATACAAACAGTATCTTTATAAGCAACAATAAATAGTACACTATTTGATGATACAAACAATGTCGTCACAAGCAACAACAAATAGCACACTATTTGACGATACAATGTCGTCAAAAGCAACGACAAATAGTACACTAATTGACGATTCGAACAATGTCGTCACAAGCAACTACAAATAGCACAGTATTCGACGACACACGCAATCAACAGGCAATAGTGTTGAGAAGATGACACATTGAGTGATCTACTGAACGCATGCTTTAATTAAGTAATTATGTGCATATCGTTATCTAGAATTAGTGTGATGGCAAAATAGCATAGCGTTTTACTACTCAACTGTGTCATCACTATTCAACTATGTCATCACAAAATGACACCCAAAACATCAATGTCAATGGTGTTGAGTAGACAAAGGGCACATTAAAACAATAAAATAGTCAACTAGCCGAGCACATGATCTATCCACTATCATTTGTACAGCATTGTCAACTATGCACAATATTTCCTTGCATCCTTGCTTCAGCAGAATATGGTAGTCATATTTCTCCAATAGTAATAATTGTGCTTTCGTTTCTACAATATACAGCCACATCAAAATACCAGTCTGATTTCTATAATAGTAACAACCACACTAAGATATAAATCTTGTGAAGTTGTACATCACCAGTGATGATAGTAGTAAAACAAGGTATAGCATTATCAGCACAGTTTAAATTACAGCACATAAATATCAGAATAACTCGCAATGCACAATATCAATAATGAAACCATATGGCTTTAAATATAGCACCGTATAATTCAACCGGGAATAAGCAAGCATAATAAAATGTTCGCCTTTATGAACCTCCTTTGTTCCAATTCAAGACTGGTTTGGCTTGGACACGGTGACATCGTGGTTATCATCTTGTCAGTGAAATGGGGAGACCCTTTCTTCAATAGACCAGCGGTCATTTCGCGAGTATTTGCGCAGTTAATAAGAAATGTGATAAAATGGCGTTTGGTGCTTGCACCATTTAGTCAGGTAAGTGGCAAGCACTGATAAGAGCAAAGAAGTGGTATAATAGGTTATCATAAGACATAACATGTTTACAAGCGAAGTCAGATAAGGGCAAAAGTACTGTGTTGGGGTAAGCTCATTGTGTCAGCTCGAGTTTTAAATAGTACATTCGTCAGAACAGATCAGCATAATTAACAAGAAACACCACGAGGGTATGGACTGGACCCGGAGCACCAGTACCTCTCCACATCCTGGACAATCACCTCCCAAACAAGCTCCTGATGCCACTTGATAGTCATTTCATCAAGCAAAGGGGGGCTGTCCATGCGTCGCATGGTCCATTCACACCCAGTCATCAGTTACCTTGTTCACAAACTGAATGCCAAGATGGGGAGATGACAAACCCCAGGACATAGCCATGCAACGCACACTATTCAGATCCAGCCCATCCTAACCCAGCCTCTGGACCAAGAGAGAATGAAAGACCTTTCTGTCTCTCCACTCTGGTCTTCATCTCTCCCTTTGGCAGCCCACCTCGCCACCAGCTCGCCCTTTATTTGAAAGAGCTATGGGGTTGTGTGATAGCAATGAACACCGTTAGCCAAAGTGACAGACAAACGTGGTTACGTGAAATGGCTTGTCAAGCAGCGACGCGTCATTTAGATCAAAACAGACGAATTTTTCAATATGCGACTATCCACAGCTGCCCACACCAGGCTATGAATGGTTCTCCACAAGATGCCACCACCCCTTCTTTCCTTTGATCTGGCTCTGCAGTTTCTTCATCCGTTCTTCAGCGCTCGTAGACTTATACGTTTTATGTACCCATTCCCACTTGATTCAATGGTGTCTGACAGAATGCTCACTTCCCAATTTTCTTCATTTAATCAGACGCTATATGAAATAAGTGTAGTAAATGATACTAGCGTTAAAACGAAATCTTCATGAGAAATCACAAAAAAGCCTGAGATAAAGATTAGAGAGAAAATGTTGAACAATCTTCGCTATGCAGATGGCATCGTTCTCATTGCAGAACATGAAAAAAAAAAAGAAAAAAAAAAGCGTAGACCCACAAAATCTTGTGAATTTAATAAAAATCAGAAATAAAGGGCTGGAGCTAAATAGCAAGAAGACTGAAGTCATGGTAATCAGTAAAAAAACAAACAAACAAACAAACAAAAACTAACGAGAAATTCCCTCATGCAAAATAACAGCAAATGGCACAACAGTGAGATAAACTGGTAAGTCATCTCACCAGACGGCAGATGCACATTAGAATTAGCCAGCAGAATCGGCCAAGCTAAAACAGCATTCAAGAAAATGCAAAGCGTTCTTACCAACAAAACTTATCAATTAACACAGGAAGAGAGTTCTACAGTGTTATATAGAACCAATACTGTTGTATGGATGTGAAGCGCACAATGTCAGAATAAGATTGAGACAGCTGAAATGTGGTTTCTAAGAGGACTTTAAAGAGTTCTATGGACAGCAAAGAAAACAAAGAAAACAGTCGTGCAAGAGGCAAACACGCGCGTTTGCATGTGTGTGTATGTGTGTGTATGTGAGTGTGCGTGTTTGTGTGTGGGCGCACACGCGCACATACACTTTCAGACATTTTTTTTTCTAAAATGAAAATGAGGGTGTGTGTGCCTTTCTTAGTATGTGTGTGTGTGTGTGTGTGTGTGTGTGTGTGTGTGTGTGTGTGTGTGTGTGCGTGCGTGTGTGTGTGTGTCTGTGTGTGTGTATGTGTTATGTGTGTATGTGTGGTGTGTGTGTGTGTGTGTGTCTGTATGTGTGTGTGTGTGTGTGTGTGTGTGTGTGTGTGTGTGTGTGTGTGTGTGTGGTGTGTGTGTGTGTGTGTGTTCGCACACACGCACAAACACCTTCTGACTTTAAATTTTTTTAATCTAAAATGAAAACAATTTCATGATCATAACTGGTATTCTGCTTGAGCACGTGCAGCAATCAGAATGATTTATGATTACGCTCATTCTGTATCATGACGCAGTAGCTGAAAGATAATATCATCACGGATAATTCACAGTATGATTTATGTCATTTAACAGCTGTCACAGGATGGAAATAACCACACTGCTGCCATGCGGGTATGGTAATAGATACATACTGAAGTTCATCCAATATATACTAAACCATGTAAGTAGTCTCGCATTGATTCTGTTTCAATGCACTGTTTGTCTCTCTCGTGTTCATAGTTGAAGAAGACAGTAGGGGCCGTTGTCACGATGATAATGCGTGCTGTATTCCTTCTTTCTTTGAGAGCACAACATATCTGAATGGAATCAGTGTCACAGTCAAGTTGCATAATGAACACCTAAAGCTCGTGTGTGTTTTAGTCTCTTTGTAGATTATAACTAGTAATATACATATTCTTCTGTGGTTTACAAGATCTGGAGATACCATAGATCTGATAGGTCATTGTTCAAGGCGTGTGTGTGTGTGTGTGTGTGTGTGTGTGTGTGTGTGTGTGTGTGTGTGTGTGTGTGTGTGTGTGTGTGTGTGTGTGTGTGTGTGTGTGTGTGTGTTGTGTCACTAACAGAAACAAAACGTTTAACTGCAAATCTGACGTCAGATTAATTAGCAATTATTTTGTTAAAACTTAATGGCACGTTCTTTTCTTCATCAAAACTGGTCGTAAGCAAGACAAAAACAGGAACAAATAGCTTAAAGTTTATGAAATATAAGCCTAGCTGAGACTTCCAACATAAAGTGGACACTCCTTAGTTTTATCAGGAGACAAGACCACTACGCTCCAGGCATCGCGAGGCGATAAGCTCCGCGCCATTAGGAGATTCTTACAATAAGTACCAAACACAACGTACTATCTCTCATTTTCTCTCGTCTTGATAACTGTAATGCTGTCCTTACTGGACTATCAGCTTCTTCTCTCCTGTGTCTACGACTTATACAAAACATAACTGCTCGTCTTGTCCTCAGAAAGACAAAAGTTTTATCATACCAGTCCTCTCTTTCGCTGTCTTCATTGTCTTAAAAAATATTGAATATATGCTGGACAGGTTGTGTTACAAATCTGTTCTCCAGTCTGCGCCATCATATCTTTGTGACAACATCAATATTTATTCGCCAACTCGCACCACGCGATCAGCTTCAGACACTCTTTTCCTTCAGGTATCTAGATTTAAACTATCAAGTGTTTGCCAGTGTTCTTTTGCTATCTCAGGACCGTCAGCCTGGAAGAGACTTCCGCTCTGCCTTTCCCTAACATCTATCTTTTCTGCTTTTAAATCCAATTCTCACATCTTTTCCCAGCAAGGAATTCTACAACTATTCCTTTTCCTCAGTCTGTGTATCAAATATATTGTAAGGCGGTCTTTGTCGATTGTATGTATATGCATGAAGCGTGAGTGCGCTTTGACTTGAATTGTCAAGTTTTGACGCCATATATAAAAAAAAATACACAAACAAAAAACAAACAACCCCCCCCCCCAACATCCTCACAATGTTTTATTTTTCATAGTACATCTATTCCGTTTAAAAGCTGTTATCATAAATTCAGCATGTACCTGTTGATTGTCAAGGAATGAGCAATCTGTATACACCTTAACATGATTCAGGTATGTGCACTGAAGGTGTGATTTAATGATAGTTGAAAGGATGTTTGGCATATCATCTGATCTTTTTTATCTAAATTCTGTGTGATCAATATTAAAGGAAATACTTTTTAGGTTGGATAAAGGACAAGTTGTGTTGTTTCCTGATGAAATCAAATTATTAGCTTTTCCTTTGGTTTGAAGTAGGCCTACTTACTGAATATAGCACTAATATGAAATTGACGCACACAAAAACCTGGAAGATTGAAGCTTATTTGCTGAAGAGATCTGATGTACAAGTTCCATTCGATGAAAGTGAAGAAATAGTTAATGTTTGCACTTACTTTTTCTGAAAATGAAACCATTATTTGCTGAACATTTCAGTAAATATTTTACATATCCATGCTTTCAATATTCAAACACTGGCAACTTTCCGACTTCTGTTCAGTTACCTTTCGTTCATATGCTTAACAATCGATACTTTGCAAACTTTCAGCAAGTAGTTTAGAGCACTAAAAGATCTTATCAACAGGACATTTTAAATCCCACAAGAGATGTTGATAAATTATATGAAATTTAATGTCTGGGACTCAATGTTCTTTGCTGTTTTTTTTTTTCTTTTTCTAGTGCTAGTAGTTGTGTAATCGACATTATAGTTCAGTGTAAGTTTGCAGGTAAACAGTGAATTAAAACATTTAATAAGTGCTTATATTCTATTTCTGCACTCTCTAAAACGTATGATGTGTCCTTATATTCTATTTCTGCAATCTCTAAAACATGCAATATGTACTTATATTCTACTTATGCACTCTCTAAAACATGCAAGCTGTGCTTATATTCTATTTCTGCACTCTCTAAAACATGCAATATGTGCTTATATTCTATTTCTGCATTCTCTAAAACATGCAATATGTGCTTATATTCTATTTCTGCATTCTCAAAAACATGCAATATATGTTTATATTCTATTTCTGCATTCTCTAAAACATGCAATATGTGCTTATATTCTATTTCTGCACTCTCTAAAACATGCAATATGTGCTTATATTCTATTTCTGCATTCTCTAAAACATGCAATATGTGCTTATATTCTATTTCTGCATTCTCAAAAAAACATGCAATATATGCTTATATTCTATTTCTGCATTCTCTAAAACATGCAATATGTGCTTATATTCTATTTCTGCATTCTCTAAAACATGCAATAGTGCTTATATTCTATTTCTGCATTCTCTAAAACATGCAATATGTGCTTATATTCTATTTCTGCATTTTCTGTTATCAAAAGGGGAATTTCACTTGATCTCTTACTATTGTCAAATATGTTATCCAACCATCCATCCATCCATCCATCCATCCATCCATCCATCATCCATCCATCCATCCATCCATCCCATCTTTCCATCCATCCATCCATCCATCTATCCATCTATCTATCTGTCTATCTATCTATCTATCTATCTATCTATATATATATCTATCTATCTATCTATCTATCTATCGATCTATCTATCCACCCATCCATCCATTCATCTATCTATCTATCTATCTATCTATCTATCTATCTATCTATCTGTCAGTCTGTCTATTATCTATCTATCTATCTATCTATCTATATCTGAGTGTCTGTCTGTCTGTCTGTCTGTCTGTCTATCTATCTACCTACCTACCTATCTGTCTGTTCAATAGTTCTTTTATTTATCAATGTGTTGTCTCTAAAGATAATGTTGCTAGATTTAAAATGTCAATTCAATTCAATTCAATTCAATTCAGTCGAAATCAACACCCTCTTTCATCAGATCATCTAATGTTGTAAAGGCAAAAACATTCACGTTGTTATTCGTGATAACTGACAGGATGACTGAAAAGAGATAACTAAAACGTTATGATCATGTAAAAAAAGCGTGGTGGTCTTCGTATATGAAAACAAAGAATCATTGATGACATTAATTGTAATGTAAGTTAATATTACCTAATAAAATGTCATATGATATAATGATGTAACTATTGTAAACAATGATTGAAACATATGTTCTTGAAAATATCTATCAATGTGTGTGTCTATGTATGTATGTATGTGTGTATGTATGTATGTATGCATGTATGTGTGTATGTGTGTATGTGTGTATGTGTGTATGTATATATGTATGTATGCATGTATGCATATATGTATGTATATATGTATTATGAGTGTATGTCTGTATGTCTGTATGTCTGTATGTCTGTATGTCTGCGTGTATGTATGTATGTATGTATGTACATGTATGTATATATGTATATATGTATGCATCTGACAGACAGACAGACAGACAGACAGACAGACAGCCAGGGTGAGGAATCGTATGCGGGTGAGAACACAACAACTTAGACATAACTTCTCACCCGGGTGAGAAATCACGTTGGGTGAGAAGTCGTGACGTAACAAAACACCAACCTAAAACATCAACCTGCAGTCTGTGAATGAGACATTTTGAGTGCAACGCAGCCAAGGCCGTGAGAATGGTGGATGCTTAGATGATTTCATTAAGTCCCATTTACCCTTTTCTTGTGATTCATACAGAAAATTAAGCAAAATATTCATTTGAGGAGAACGAGATCAGATTTCCAAATTGAGCTGGGTGTAATAGTGTTTGTTGACAAAGTACAAATTCTAATTTCAACTGGCTTTGAGTTGGAATTCTGTAACTTTATTGGACAGGTTTTGTTTTCCTTTCCCAACTTCCTTGTCATGCACATAACGAGAAAAGAAGGCAAGGAACTTCCAAACATTCAAGTTAATAAACCAGACTTAGAAAATGTCCAACTTTTTAACTATCTAAGATCTACAAAAGCAAATGATGGCTACTGCACTCTATGTGAAAACAAGAATTGGCATGGCAAAACAAACAAAACAAAAATAGTCCAGATAAACAGTGCATGGAAAGACAGAGGGCTTCCCAAAGATTTAAAATTAATAATATTCTTGAAAATGTTCGTTTGGCCTGTTTTAACATATGGTTACACAGCCTGGACATTGAAAAGACGAGGAAAATTTTATCAATGCAGTAGAAATGTGGCTGTACAGATGACTTTTCAGAGTCAAATGGATGGACAGAAGAACAAACGATAATATGTTAAAGAAAATGAATGTAAAGCACCAAATGCCAACAGAGATCAACAAAAGAAACCTGAAAGATGGAGACCATGTGATCAGAAACACCAAAAACAGATTTGCTATAAATGGTCCTATAGTGGAAAGTTGAAGCAAGGAGAAGAAAAGGACGATGGCACACCTCCTACTTCAACAACATCGCTGATGCCAGTAATCTGGGGATCCAGGAAGTCGCCCACAGATGTCTCAAACATATGACCTGGAGAAGACATGTGACGTCGAGCTTGGTTCCTATCGCCAATCCTTGCGAAGGAGTGAGATGAGATGAGAATTTCCTTGTTGCCCCAACTGCACCAATGATTTTGGCTCCAACACCCTTGAGTGCATTCATTCGAATCTCAGTGCTGAGAACCCCACAGGAGCAGCATTATTGTTATTGTTGTTAAAGCCCAGCCGACTGCGTAGAGCCATATCAGGGCTATCGTCATCATCAAGTGCCCTGCCGCATGCCATTGGCGATCATGGCCCTCCATATGTCTACCTGACACAAAGAGTTGCATAGTTCTATCATAATCTGTTATTTTGAATCTGCATTTCCTGGCACAATGTTGCATATGTCCTATCATGGCCTGTTATTTTGAATCCGTATAGCCTGGCACGAAGAGTTACATATGTCTTGTCGTGACTTATTTTGGAAAAAAAACCTCTCTCTCTCTTTTTCTGTCTGTCTCTCTCTGTGACTGTCTGTGTCTGTCTGTGTCTGTCAGTCTGTCTGTCTATCCATCTGTCTGTCTCTCTGTCTCTCTGTCTGTCTGTCTTTCTCTTTCTCTCTCTCTCTCTTTTGATTTTCCACTCTTTTTGTACACTGGAGAGGGGGTGGGGGAGACTGGGCATTCTGATGTTCTGGACGCTGGGCATCTAGATGTTGTCTCGAGAGCTAAGCATCACAATGATTGCGGTCTACAATACACCATTGCCTTTATCTTGTGTGTAAAAAAGGCTAACAGGTATCCCTTGGTTTATTCCACCAAGCCCAAAATATTTTTTGTTTATTTTCAATAGAAAAAAGGTCTCAACAGGGATAATTCAAACACTATTGGTTACAAACAAATGAATGGAAGTGGAATCGAATTCTACATGTTTTAATTGTATGTTTTTCTAGTTAGATTGAAAACATTAAAATCATATGCCTGTTCTGACTTTGCATGTTGACTGTCCACGCCTCACAATCGTACAACAGTATTGGTTCTATTTAATACCCAAGAACTCTCTTCCTGATGTTAAATGATAGGCATTTGTTGGTAAGAACGTTTTTAATCGTCTGGAATGCTGGTTTAGCTTGGCCAATTCTGCTGGCTATTTCTGATGTACATCTGCCATCTGGTGAGATGACCATTCCCAGATATTCAAACTTATCAACCTGACTTAAGGTTGTGCTATTTGCTGTTATTTTGCATAGGTGGATTTCATATTTTTACTGGTTACCATTACTTATGTCTTCTTCCTATTTTGCTCCATCCATTTATTTTTGTATTCTATTTCTATTATACTTTTTGGTAGGTCTTTTTTTATTTTCTGAAATTAGCACGGTGTCATATGCATAACGAATGTTGTTTATTTTTTCCTCCAACCTTCATCCCAGGCATTCTTCTAAGTTCCTCATTGTGGTTTCGCTGTAAAGTGAAAACAAACCTAGTGACAGAACACACCCCTACCAAATTCCTCTTTTGATATTTAGGAAAGACCTTATATTGTTTTCTATTCTCATTGCTGCTGTTTGTTCCCAATACATAATTCTGATTATTTCAAGATCTTTTCCATCATCATTGAGCTTTTCTAGTTGGGTGATCAATTCTTTGTGTCTTACCTCATAAAAAGCCTTGGTATAATAAACAAAGCACTTTCTACAAAGTGAGTAGATGTCGCACCAGCAGGCAGCAAAAGTGTGTGTGGTGTTTTACAGTGATTTTATCGTGGTTCTATTTGATTTTATGCATTGAATTTTGTATCAGTTTGTTCCTTTTAAATCCCGACATACGGTGTTGTAAATATTCTTTTAAAATTTTGAATATTTTAGCAGATAATCTGATTTTAAAGTTTTTATACCTACTCTTCATCATTTTAATTCAGCCGCTCAAGTCGGACATTTTATCTGTGAACTGTGTTTACATTTTAGCCTGCTGTGTTCGCCCAACGCTACAGCTCCCAAACCTTTGTGTTTTTCTGGTTTTAAGTGTTGTGAACTGACCAACCCACACACCAAACTGCAAATATCATCCTCTCCTGACTGGCTCGCAATTATGGACCCGTCTTTTATAAAACAAATTGGACTGACACTTTTTAAACACAGCAAGTGCTACCTCGGTGGAGACGTCTCCCAGCGCATACGAACACTGGGGCTGTGTTTTAAGCCCCGCACTGCGCAATCCTGTCGTGCTGGACGTCTCCACCGTCTTTGGCACAACCTGCCTCCTGCTGTACCAGTCCGACACCACTTTTCGTCTTCTGCTTCTTCGTCTCCTCCACTGCCCCTGCCCTCGACCTTGCTGCTGCAAACTTCGTCTCCTCCTCTGCCATCTTGGCCTTCGCCTTCTGTCCTGATGGTGCCGCCTACACCTTCTGTCCTGATGGTGCCACCTTCACCTTCTGTCCCGCTGGTGCCGCCTTCACCTTCTGTCTCGCCGGTGCCACCTTCATCTTCTGTCCCGCCGGTGCTGCCTTCATCTTCTGTCCCGCCGGTGCTGCCCTCATCTTCTGTCCTGCTGGTGCCGCCTTTGTCTTCTGTCCCACTGGTGCCGCCTTCATCTTCTGTCCTGTGGGTGCTGCCTTCGTCTTCTGTCCCGTCGTTGCTGCCTTCATCTTCTGCCCCGCTGGTGTCGCCTCATCTTCTGTCCTGTCGGTACTGCCTTCATCTCCACCTCGGCCACCGCCATGTGACTCTGATAAAGTCAGAAATGACATCGGCTTTGTCATCTGTGCATGCTCAGTCAACATGCACAGATGGCAAAGCCAATGTCATTGCTGACTTTATCGCACATGAGCATGTTGACATTGCTTTTATCACCGAAACATGGCTCAACCCCCTTGGTCATGAACCTATACATACAAGTATCACTCCGAGTGGTTACAGGCTTGCTTCTTTCCATCGCTTATCCCGAGGTGGTGATATCGCCATCCTCTACAACGACTCACTCCATTCCCGCCTATCTTTCTCGCAGTCTCTGCCTTTCTCCCATCCTTCTTTCGAGCACGTTGAAGTATCCTTCCAATCCACCCCTCACCCCATCACCTTCTCCTGTGTCTATCGACCTCCACCTAACTCTGCCCACAAGCTCACCACATCCATGTTTCTCTCTGACTTTGACCAACTACTTGACTACTACTGCCTCTTACCTGGAAATCTCATCATTCTAGGTGACATCAATGTCCACTATGACAACACTCTCCGTTATGACACAAGACATATCATCAACTCTCTGTCCAACCCATGAAAAGGTCACATTCTTGACTGGATCATTTATCGTGATCACCACAATTCAGCTACTGACAACTGCTTAGTTCTTTCTACCAGTCTAACTTCAGCCCTTCCATCTGACCACTCTGCAATTCTCTGTTCTCTTGACATTTCTCCTCCTTCCCGTACCACGTGCACAGTGACTCGATGCAATCTCAAATCTATCGACCTCTCCACATTTTCATCTGATGCCTTCCGTCTCCTTTCTGAAAAGTCACATAACCTTGCCGATGAATTCTATACTACTCTCCACCATCTTCTGGACACTCATGCTCCAGCCACAACCCGTCTTTTACCTGACCGCACCCCTACCTGCTGGCTCACTCATGAGATTACCTGTGCAAAACGTGCCCGCTGCAGAGCAGAGCACTGTTGGCGCAAATCCAAACTCACTGTACATAGGCAACTTTTCCAAGCCTCTAAAACAAAAGTATCCACCCTCATTGCATCTGCAAAAACAAGCTATTTCCAAACCAAAATCCTGAATGCCTCTTCTTCAAAAGAACTCTTTACAACCATGAAACATCTCCTTGGCACACGAAAAGATTTACCTCTCCCAACAAAACACACAAATGAAGAACTCCCATCTATATTCTCCAAGTATTTCACCACCAAAATACAAACTCTTCGTGACAGGCTTGACAGGACACCCTGTCAACCATGCCCATCTGACCCTTCCTTCTCTGGCACAACTCTTACTACTCCGACTGTCTCCCTACTCTCCTCCCATTCATCACTGACATCATCAACACTTCTCTTCAAACTGGAACTGTCCCAGATTCTTTCAAGTCTGCTATTGTTCACCCTCTCCTCAAGAAATACAATTTAGACCCAAATGAACTGAAAAATTACCGGCCTATCTCTAATCTCTCTTTCTTGTCAAAACTCCTCGAAACAGTTGTCCTCAACCAGCTGAACTCTCACCTGTCTGCCAACAATCTCCTCAATCCTTTCCAGTCAGCCTACCGCCAGTGCCATAGCACTGAAACTACCCTGCTACACATTCTCAACAATCTCCCCCTTGCAACTGATACTGGCAAAGTCTCTCTCCTCACACTCCTTGATCTGCCTGCAGCCTTTGATACCATTGATCATGGTATTCTCCTTTCTAGACTTCATCATACTTTTGGCAATTCTGACATTGCTCTCTCCTGGTTCACTTCATATCTATCAAACAGAAAACAAACTGTTCACATCAATGGCACTTACTCTCAGCCTGCATACCTGACCTGTGGTGTTCCACAAGGATCTGTCCTTGGCCCTGTTCCTTTCACTCTTTACACCCCCCCCCCCCCCCTGTCCACCATCATCAACTCCCAATCTATAAAACACCACTTCTATGCTGATGACACCCAACTTCAAGACAGTGACTCACCTGACAATATACCGCGCCTCTTGACTCGCACCACTGAGTGTTACTCGGACATTAAGAACTGGATGACATTCAATAAACTTCAGATTAATGACGACAAGACAGAAGCTATCCTCATTGGCACCCATCAGAAACTTTCTCAGCTGCCTCCTCTTTCTCTCCCATTATGTAACACATCAGTCCCAATTTCTGATTCAGCTAAAAACCTTGGTGTCTGCATTGACTCTACCCTCTCCATGAACAACTTTGCTTCTCGAACTGCCAGATCTTGCCACTATCACCTCCATCGTATAAGCCTGATCAGGAAGTATCTCTTTGTCGAAACAACTGCAAAACTCGTTCTCTCCTTCATAATGTCTCGCATTGACTATTTCAATTCACTCCTGTCTGGTCTTCCTGCCTCCACCATTCACATCCTACAGCGCATTCAAAACAATGCTGCACGCCTTGTACTCAAAAAGAAAAAAGCTGACCACATATCCCCTCTCCTGGCACAACTTCACTGGCTCCCTGTATCAAAGCACATACAGTACAAACTAGACACCATGTGCTACAAAAGCCTCAATAACGCAGCCCCTGATTACCTGTCAAGCCTACTTGAGATCTATGTTCCCTCACGTACCCTCCACTCTGCCTCCGATCCTCTGACTTTTCGCTTTCCACGCACTAAGCTCAATACCTATGGTCCACGAGCCTTCTCTGTTTCTGG
>JAPXFY010002398.1:0-25000 GCA_030674185.1 Monoplex corrugatus
GGACCATAGGTATTGAGCTTGGTGCGTGGAAAGCGAAAAGTCAGAGGATCGGAGGCAGAGCGGAGGGTACGTGAGGGAACATAGATCTCAAGTAGGCTTGACAGGTAATGGGGGGCTGCGTTATTGAGGCTTTTGTAGCACATGGTGTCTAGTTTGTACTGTATGCGCTTTGATACAGGGAGCCAGTGAAGTTGTGCCAGGAGAGGAGATATGTGGTCAGCTTTTTTCTTTTTGAGTACAAGGCGTGCAGCATTGTTTTGAATGCGCTGTAGGATGTGAATGGTGGAGGCAGGAAGACCAGACAGGAGTGAATTGCAATAGTCAATGCGAGACATTATGAAGGAGAGAACGAGTTTTGCAGTTGTTTCCACAGAGAGATACTTCCTGATCAAGCTTATACGATGGAGGTGAAAGTAGCAAGATCTGGCAGTTTGAGAAACACAAAGTTGTTCATGGAGAGGGTAGAGTCAATGCAGACACCAAGGTTTTTAGCTGAATCAGAAATTGGGACTGATGTGTTACATAATGGGAGAGAAAGAGGAGGCAGCTGAGAAAGTTTCTGACGGGTGCCAATGAGGATAGCTTCTGTCTTGTCGTCATTAAGCTGAAGTTTATTGAATGTCATCCAGTTCTTAATGTCCGAGTAACACTCAGTGGTGCGAGTCAAGAGGCGCTGTATATTGTCTGGTGTGTCACTGTCTAGAAGTTGGGTGTCATCAGCATAGAAGTGGTGTTTTATAGAGTGGGAGTTGATGATGGTGGACAGGGGGGAGGTGTAAAGAGTGAAAAGAACAGGGCCAAGGACAGATCCTTGTGGAACACCACAGGTCAGGCATGCAGGTTGAGAGTAAGTGCCATTAATGAGAACAGTTTGTTTTCTGTTTGACAGATATGAAGTGAAAAAGGAGAGAGCAATGTCAGAGATGCCAAAAGTATGATGAAGTCTAGAAAGGAGAATACCATGATCAATGGTATCAAAGGCTGCAGACAGATCAAACGAAGATACACAACACAGAAACTCTTCTACTTCTAGGACACCAAGTTCAACTACGAGTAAACACTGACCAGAGACTGGCCCTAACCCTAACTGCAAACCGACTGTAGCAGATGGACACAAGACATCAGCTCTCTTCTCTTTACTTAAACTCCTGCCTTACACACAGACACACAGAAACTCTTCTACTTCTAGGACACAAAGTCTGACTACAAGTGAACACTAACAGAGACTGGCCCTAACCACCCTAACTGCAAACCGACTGCAGCAGAAGGGGACCCCAGCATCAACTGACTCCTCTTTCTTAGCCCACCAACACAACAAGTTGACAGAACAACTGTTCACAAACACAGCACCAAAAGCACGCAAAAACCACACACACAGGCCCAGGTAAACCATAACTGGTCAGGTCAGTTTTGTCCCAGTTGGCCAAGACTCTACAGGTATGCTGACCTGATAAAACACTCCTGTCCTTAAACGAGAAGTAAAGGGAAGTAAAAATAAAAAGATAAACAAACCGCCATGACAGTATTAACCCTTTGACTCCTGCACCCTGTGCAGCAGTAGCCTTCACTGTCAGCCTGACAGGAAAACAAAAACTTAATCCTTTAACTCCCTAACCCTATCCACGAGCTTCCTGAGTGTTAAGTTTTTGCAGTTGGTGGATAGGGTGCAGGCGTCAAAGGGTTAAACACGCGTTCTGATTCCATTTTCGTGTTTTTTGTTCTGGTTCCAGTTGGCAAAAAATCTGCATCTGTCTTATCTGGTTGTATTAAATACGCGTTCTAATTCCATTTTCGTGTTTTTTGTTCTGGTTCCAGTTGGCCGAAAATTTGCGTCTGTCTTGTCTGGTTGTATTAAATACGCGTTCTGATTCTGTATTCGTGATTTTCTGATTTTTTTCTATTCTGGTTCCTGTTTGCTTGAACGTGGGCGGTCGCACTTGTTTTGGATTTCTTATTGTTCAGGAGTTGAAGGAGTAATACTTCTCCGTGGGCTAGTCCAAGAAGTCAGGGGAGAAAGTGTCATGTCAGTGCCCACACTGACTGACTCCATAAACCTACTTCAGACAGTGGACACCAGAATGGACACTCCAGATAAGCATGGCCAAGTGTGACCGCCTCCATTCAAGCAAACAGGAACCAGGAAAAAACCACGAAAATAGAATCAGAATGCGTTTTTATTCGGGTTCTGGTTTTATTTTCGTGTTTTTGTTTTTCTGGTTAAAATGTGTAGTGTTCATCTACGATGTTGATGTGGTATTATTGACCTGAATGTACTGGTTTACAGGGACATGACTATGTTAGTACATAATCCACTATAACCTGTACTTGTAGATAATCAACTACAATCTGTATTTGTAGATAATCCTCTATAATTTGTACTTGTAGATAATCCACAATAATCTGTACTTGAAGATGTTCCACTATAAACTGTACTTGTAGATAATCCACTATAATTTGTACTTGTAGATAATCCACCATGTACTTGTAGGTAATCCACTATAATCTGTACTTGTAGTTAATCCACTATGTACTTGTAGGTAATCCTCTGTAATCTGTACTTGTACATATTCCATTGTAATTTGTACTTGTAGATAATCCACTATATAATCCACTATAATCTGTACTTGTAGATAATCCACTATGTAGTTGTAGATAATCCACTATGTAGTTGTAGATAATCCACTATGTAGTTGTAGATAATCCACTATAATCTGTACTTGAAGATGTTCCACTATAAACTGTACTTGTAGATAATCCACTATAATCTGTATTTGTAGATAATCCACTATGTACTTGTAGATAATGCACTATTATCTGTACATGTAGATAATCCACTATTATCTGTACTTGTAGATAATCCACTATGTACTTGTAGATAATGCACTATTATCTGTACTTGTAGATAATTCACTATTCTCTGTACTTGTAGATAATCCACTATTATCTGTACTTGTAGATAATCCACTATTATCTGTACTTGTAGATAATCCACAATAATCTGTACTTGTAGATAATCCATTATAATCTGTACTTGTAGATAATCCACAAAGTACCTGTAGATGATCTACTATAATCTGTATCGTAGATAATACACTATGTACTTGTAGATAATCCACAATGATCTGTACTAGTAGATAATCCACTATGTACTTGTAGATAATCCGCTACATTCTGTACTGGTAGATAATCCATTGTAATCGCTATCACTAGATAATCCACTATAATTTATGGCTTACGTTTAAAAAAATTACCATCATGCGAAACTTGAAACCTACCTTCGTTCACAAACTGAGAGTCATGACCATTGATTACCTTAAAAATAAAAAATAAGAGAGAGAGAGAGAGGGAGGGGGGCAAGAGGATCAGTCATAGAACCACCTTGATGTGCAGAACTCGATTTGTTGTCAGTCCAAAACACATCGGAACTGCCCCGAAGGTGGCACAGTACAATCTGCTACAACACGGATCAGCATGTTTTGGACTTTTTCCCTGAAAACTTGGAACCACGAGGAGAGGAATGGTAGAGAGCTGAAAGGAGAAAAACAGAAGGCAAGAGCAGGCACAGTGAGACACAATGACACAAGTGTGAGAGGACAGAGGATGTGTGGTGGTAAATGTGTGTTGTAGTTGGGGCCTGTGATGTTTGGAAATGACTCTGGAATTAAAGATTTGTGATGCCTCTTTGGAGGCTGGGAGCTGTGCAGATTGCACAAGAAATCCTGACCGTAACCAGTCGCCGTGGTGTAGCGGTTAACGCAGCGGATTACCGACTGAAAGGTTGTCGGTTTGAATCCACATCGGTCCCTTCAAAAAAATCATTGTGAGACTTTCGGCTCTTACCGGCTCCTACCCAGAGTTGGGTGTGCTGTAGGCTCATTAGGAAGACTGGGACCACACAGTCGAGTCTCATCCACTTCATGGATGCGTTATTGAGGGTGTCAGATCTTCTGACCAGCACCACAGGTGTCTGTATCTCTCGGACCTGGTTGATGGCAGAATACATTATGGTAGTAAGCGTTGAGTACAGCCCTGTCACGCAGTCTCAATCCTAGATGGAACTGCACAGCATCATGATTATTATCATCATCGACATCATCATCATAGCATTGTAAAACAATTGTGCCAGTTTCTGTGGCCATTAAGGTGGCGTAGAAAATGGGACGAAAAAAAGGTGACCACAAATGTAACCTCCCTGAGTGCGATGATCCTAAAAACAACATAAAAAAAAGAAAGAAATCGTGACCGCATTTTGTACATGCTGTGGTGGAGAGAGTATCGAGGGGTACCAGCCTGAACACATTCTCACGAAAGTTGCAAATGTTACTAGACAGCAATTTTTAACTGCCAAAGCTATACAAACAATGTGTCCTTCCACATTATGGCAATATTTGCTGCTGTTGGAACAGTAAGCTATTTCTGTTTGGGAGAAGAGTAGCAGAATGGTTCAGACGTTCGCCTGCCAATAACTAAACTCGAGGTTTGAGGGTTCGCTCTCCGAAGAGGCCTCGACTTTTCTCCTCAGTTTTATCAGAAAATCGAACTGAGCGTCTAGTCCTTCGGAAGGGGACAAAAAAAAAAAAAAAAAAAAAAAAAAAAAATCGGATCCGTGTGCCATCTGGCTGCATACGCTAAAGATCCCACGGCAGTTGAAAACCGTGAAGAGCAGGGCATTACCTGGCTACCCTGGTGTAAATCATCGGAGAGGTAGGTTGATTTCCCAGGTCCCACCTCTTGAAGACCAACTAGCCTTCTTGCCTTTCTGAAATCTTGGTTAAAAAATTTGAATATCAATATGAATTTGAGGAGAGGGAGTGTGGATGGGCGCCGCCCTCGTGGTGCTGGCCCCGGGAAAAGTTGAGGTCTACGACCCCAGGGTTATTGAACTGTGTAGGTATGTAGTTGGACCTCATGGCCTTGGTACACAAAATGAAAGAGGAGGGAAACTTGTAGAATGGGCAAAGATGAATGAGTTCATAGTAGGAAACACCTGGTTTGAGCAGCCTAACAGAAGAAAATGGACTTGGATGAGTCCAGGAGATAATACCAAAAACCAGATTGACTACATCCTGATCAACAAAAGATTTAGAAATTCTTTACTGTCAGCAAAAGCACTACCAGGCGCAGACTGCAACAGTGACCACGATCCTGTAGTGGGAAGGTTTAGGCTGACATTGAGGAAAAGGAAACAGACCAAAAGCAATATCAAACTAAACCTTGGACTCTTAAAGACAGATGAAATGATACATGAAAAATGTAATGTACATGTTCAAAACAAATTCAGTGCTCTGGAAGACGTTGGTGACAGTGAGGAACAATGGACAAAGTTGAGAAGTTCTATAAATGAAGCTTGTGAAGAAATCCCTAAGGCAGATAGAAAAGCAAAAAAGAGCTGGATGACTAATGAAATTTTGGGCTTGATGGAGGAAAGAAGGAGGGCAAAGGGAAACGAGGAGATACACAGGAAGATAAACAAAGAAATCAGATATAGGTGCAATGAAGCTATGGAAGCTTGGCTGAACACAAAATGCAAAGAGATAGAAGAACGACACAAAATGGATCCTCAGGGTATGTACAGACGAATTGAAGAAATTGTCCACAGGAAAAATACATGCACATCAACTGGTTGCTTAAAATCGAAAGATGGCACGCTTATCAAGGAAAAAGACAAAATACTGGACAGATGGGGAGAGTACATTAAAGATCTTTTTGAGGATGACAGAAACGAAGAACACATTATAAAAAAGAACTTTGAAGGACCACCCATATTGGAAGATGAAGTTAGAGCAGCATTGAAAAAGATGAAACCAGGAAAAGCCCCAGGACCAGACAACATTACTACAGAGATGATTGAAGCCCTGGAGGAATTTGGCATATAAAAAATAACAGTCCTCCTAAATGAAATTTATGACACTGGAAAAATCCCCAAAGATATGTCAAAATCCATTTTCATTGCACTTCCAAAGAAGACAGGGGCTAGAATGCGAACTCCATCGCACAATCAGTTCGATGAGTCATGTAACAAAAATCCTGTTAAGAATAATCATGATGAGGACAAGGAATAGAATCAAAAGAGAAATAGCAGAAGAACAGTGTGGATTTGTGGAAGGGAAATGAACTATTAATGCCATATACATCCTAAGAACTATCATAGAGAGGTCAAATGAGATGAATAAGGATTTGTATTTATGCTTTGTTGACTATACCAAGGCTTTTGATCGGGTACGACATGAAGAATTGATCAACCAACTGGAGAGACTCAATGTTGATGGAAAAGATCTACGAATAATCAGGAATATGTACTGGGAACAAACAGCTGCAATGAGAATAGAAAACAATGTAAGCTCTTTCCAAAACATCAAAAGAGGAGTCAGACAGGGTTGTGTTTTGTCACCAGATCTGTTTTCACTATATAGCGAAAACATCATGAGAAACCTAGAAGAAGACCCTGGATTAAAGGTCGGAGGGAAAATGATAAACAACATTCGATACGCAGATGACACCGTGCTAATTGCAGAAAATGAAAGGGACCCACAAAACCTTGTGAATATACTAGAAATAGAAAGCAAAAGTAAGGGGTTGGAACTAAACAGCAGGAAGCCGAAAGTCATGGTGATCAGTAAAAAACATGAAATCCCCTCATGCAAAATAACAGCAAATGGCACAACCTTGACACAGGTTAATAAGTTCAAATTCCTGGGAACGGTCATTTCATCAGACGGCAGATGCACATCGGAAATTGCTGGCAGAATCGGCCAAATCAAAACAGCATTCAAGAAGATGACAAGCATTCTTACCAACAAATGCCTATCAATTAACATCAGATAGAGAGTCCTTGAATGTTATATAGAACCAATACGGATGCGAGGCATGGACAGTCAGCAAGCAAAGCCAGAGCAAGATTGAGGCAGCCAGATGTGGTTTCTAAGAAGAATGTTGAGAGTTCCATGGACAGCAAAGAAAACAAACGAGACAGTCTTGATGGAGGCAGACACAAGTAGATCACTCATAAGGAAGATTAGGAAAAGACAAGCAACATTTATAGGCCATTTTATGAGGAAGGGGGATTTGGAGCACCTGGTCACAACGGGAAAGCTGGAAGGAAAGAGAGCACCAGGTAGACCCAGGGAGAGAATGCTGGACGGACTTGTAGAGTGGCTGGGGATGAGGAGGGTGGGAGAGATGCTGGGGGCAACGAGAGATAGAGATGGTTGGAAGTCCATGGTCGCCAACGCCCTGCGGCAGGGCACCTGATGATGATGATGATGTAGGTAGGACCTCAGGACCTGGACAGCTCATGGGTTTATGTGCAGGCTTAAAGCTTGTGCCCTGATCATTCTGGATCTTCTCCATCACATAGGCACCTGTGACGTTAGTGAATATGGAATTCATTCTGAGCGAGGAGACGTCATCTCGAGAAATTGAAACTGAAACTGAAAACTGTTCGATGACATCTTAAGGTTTTTGCGTAATTTGCTATTTGAAGGTCTTTCACAAAGCGAATTGCTATTTAAGGTCTTTCACAATGCGTAATTGCTACTTGAAGGTTTTTCACAATGCATAATTTACTATTTGAAGGTTTTTCACAATGCACAATTGGCTATTTGAAGGTCTTTCACAATGCACAATTGGCTATTTGAAGGTTTTTCACAATGCACAATTTACTATTTGAAGGTTTTTCACAATGCACAATTTACTATTTGAAGGTCTTTCACAATGCACAATTGCTATTTGAAGTTTTTCACAATGCGTAATTTGCTATTTGAAGGTCTTTCACAATGCACATTTGCTATTTGAAGGTTTTTCACAATGTACAATTTGCTATTTGAAGGACTTTCACAATGTTAATTTGCTATTTGAAGGTTTTTCACAATGCGTAATTTGCTATTTGAAGGTCTTTCACAATGCACAGTTTGCTATTTGAAGGTTTTTCACAATGTACAATTTGCTATTTAAAGGTCTTTCACAATGTGTAATTTGCTATTTAAAGGTCTTTCACAATGTGTAATTTGCTATTTGAAAGTCTTTCACAATGTGTAATTTGCTATTTGAAGGTCTTTCACAATGTGTAATTTGCTATTTGAAGGTCTTTCACAATGTGTAATTTGCTATTTGAAAGTCTTTCACAATGTGTAATTTGCTATTTGAAGGTCTTTCACAATGTAATTTGCTATTTAAAGGTCTTTCACAATGTGTAATTTGCTATTTAAAGGTCTTTCACAATGTGTAATTTGCTATTTAAAGGTCTTTCACAATGTGTAATTTGCTATTTAAAGGTCTTTCACAATGTGTAATTTGCTATTTAAAGGTCTTTCACAATGTTAATTGCTATTTAAAGGTCTTTCACAATGTGTAATTTGCTATTTAAAGGTCTTTCACAATGTGTAATTTGCTATTTAAAGGTCTTTCACAATGTGTAATTTGCTATTTAAAGGTCTTTCACAATATGTAATTTGCTATTTAAAGGTCTTTCACAATGTGTAATTTGCTATTTGAAAGTCTTTCACAATGTGTAATTTGCTATTTGAAGGTCTTTCACAATGTGTGATTTGCTATTTGAAGGTCTTTCACAATGTGTAATTTGCTATTTGAAGGTCTTTCACAATGTGTAATTTGCTATTTAACAGAATCTTGTCTCACAACTCTGGTTCACAGAATATCCAATATTAACACAATCTGGTTTCACAAATCTCGTTCAATACCACCAAATACTTTTAACGTGGCACTCATGGAACTTCCCGAGTTTCAATATATTTTTATTTCCCCCGAGCATCAGACAACCCGCTCCTCTAAAAAAAAACGTTGTACCTATCTCTCTCCGTGACGTCACGGAAACATTGACGTCATCTGGATGACATATTGACTTCGCGTGTTTATTTTCCGTATTTGGTCCATACATTACTCCATGCACCGACACACACACAAAAAAAACACGTGCACACATCACTGTGCACATGACAGTAAGGAAGGGGGTAGGGGAGGGAAGGGGGAGGTAGGGAAGGGGGAGGTAGGAAGGAGGGGGGAAGGGGGAGGTAGGGAAGGGGTAGGAAGGGGGTAGGGAAGGGGGAGTAGGAAGGGGAGGTAGGGAAGGGGGAGGTAGGGAAGGGGGAGGTAGGGAAGGGGGAGGTAGGGAAGGGGAGGTAGGGAAGGGGGAGGTAGGGAAGGGGAGGTAGGGAAGGGGGAGGTAGGGAAGGGGGGAGGTAGGGAAGGGGGAGGTAGGGAAGGGGAGGTAGGGAAGGGGGAGGTAGGGAAGGGGGAGGTAGGGAAGGGGGGGTAGGGAAGGGGAGGTAGGGAAGGGGAGGTAGGAAGGGGGAGGTAGGGAAGGGGGAGGTAGGGAAGGGGGAGGTAGGGAAGGGGAGGTAGGGAAGGGGGAGGTAGGGAAGGGGGGTAGGGAAGGGGGAGGTAGGAGAAGGGGAGGTAGGGAAGGGGGAGGTAGGGAAGGGGAGGTAGGGAAGGGGGGTGGTAAGGGATAGGGGGAGGTAGGGAAGGGGGAGGTAGGGAAGGGGGAAGGTAGGGAAGGGGGGAGTTAGCGAAGGGGGGAGGTAGATGTCGTGCTTTTGTACACATGTTCACGCAATCAACACATGCAAAAAGTATTCGTCCATCACGCAACCGCATTGACTCCTTTCAACCAATGTCACTAAATAGATCATGATATTGAATTTTTTACATTTATTACCATTTACTTTAACAAATCACACATACAACATTTATAACCGCGCACCTTCACATTAACGTCTTTTTGTTTTGTTTTCTCCTTCTTCTTCGTCTTCTGCTCCTCTTCTTCTCCTTTTCCCCTTTTTCTTCTCTTCTTTTTCTATTCCTTTTTCCTCTCTTCCAGTTCCTCTTTCAACACCACTCTTATACTACAGGTAAAACTGTCAACCACAAAGTGTAGGGAACATTTCTCCTCATAAACAGAAACCAAATATCCAAGGGGAAAGAACGCAGGTACAACAGGATATCTACTATTAACACAATCTTGTCTCACAATTCTGGTTCACAGAATATCCAATATTAACAGAATCTTGTCTCACAACTCTGGTTCACAGAATATCCAATATTAATACAGTCTTGTGTCACAATTCTGGTCACAGAGTATCCAATATTAACAGAATCTTGCCTCACAACTCTGGTTCACAGAATATCCAATATTAACACAATATTGTCTCACAACTCTGGTTCACAGAATATCCAATATTAACACAATCTGGTTTCACAAATCTCGTTCAATACCACCAAATACTTTTAACGTGGCACTCATGGAACTTCCCGAGTTTCAATATATTTTTATTTCCCCCTAGCATCAGACAACCATGTCTTCTAAAAAAAAACAAAAACGTTGTACCTATCTCTCTCCGTGACGTCACGGGAACATTGACGTCATCTGGATGACATATTGACTTCGCGTGTTTATATTCCATATTTGATCCATACATTACTCCATGCACCCGACACACACACACAAAAAAACCATGTGCACACATCACTGTGCACATGACAGTAGGGAAGGGGGAAGGTAGGGAAGGGGGAAGGTAGGGAGGGGAGGTAGGGAAGGGAGGTAGCGAAGGAGGGAGGTAGGGAAGGGGGAGGTATGGAAGGGAGAGGTGGGGAAGGGGGAAGGTAGGGAAGGGGGAGGTAAGGAAGGGGGAGGTAGCGAAGGGGGAGATAGGGAAGGGGGAGGTAGGGAAGGGGGAGGTGGGGAAGGGGGAGGTAGTGAAGGGGGAGGTAAGGAAGGGGGAGGTAGTGAAGGGGGAGATAGGGAAGGGGAGGTAGGGAAGGGGGAGGTAGGGAAGGGGGAGGTAGAGAAGGGGGAGGTAGGGAAGGGGGAGGTAGGGAAGGAGGGAGGTAGGGAAGCGGAAGGTAGGGAAGGGGGTAGGAAGGAGGGACCTACGAAACGCTAAGCTGACGTCATCAGAATGATGTAAACATTGACATGGGCAGCGAACAGGACGGTTTATGACGTTGCGGGCTGGAATTGAACCCAAGATCTCGGATCTTGAGTCCACTATGGTTCTGTGGGAAGAACCAACAAGCACACTGTTTGCTGTTTTGTTATGTCAATGTTATTTCTTTTCTTATCAGAAGACGGTTTGGTCCCCCCCCCTCCTCTGCCCCCCTCCCCCCCCCGTGGGGATGCCGTGGGCTCTTTCAGTATAAATAGCATCCCCACCTTCTGGAAATGCTGTGCTAGAAATTTCCTCTTTTCTGTCACTCTCTTTGTTTCTCTCTCGATCTCTTTCCTTTGCTTTCTGTCATTTCTTCCTATCGTTTTCTGCCTTGCTGGTCCATTCACCTCTATGTGTTCGATAAATTCTTACGTATTTTCTCTTAGGATTGATCATTGCGTACATGTATTAACTGCATTTTTGGCTCTAGGGAGGTGAGATATGTGGAAGCAGTTTTAGGAAATTTATGCCCGTTTTTTGTATGTTTTGGTGTCCTTGGGTATGCTTAAGTTTGTATTTATGTGTGTTTTTTTAATTTAAGTCCTTTTTGCGATAGGTTGGTTAAAGTTGTCAGCGCCGGGGGCATGTCCTTAGATTATGTGCGCGAATGCATTGATATGTGTACTTAATTTTCTTTCCTGTTTTTTTTGTTTTGTTTTGTTTCCTGTTGAAGTTTTGTATGTTTGAAGCGGTTATGGTCCTGATATGGCTCTATGCAGTCGACTGGACTTTAAACAACGATAACAATAACAGTCGATTTGGTGTCTGTGTGGTGGTAGGGTAGAATTAGATCTTGGGAGGGGGAGCGGGTCTTCTGGTTTGTTTGTTTGTTTGTTTGTTTTTGCGGTTTTTTTTTTTCTTTTGTCAAGATCATTTACGTGGACAGAGGTTACATTGAAGAACACATATGCGCATGCACAGACACACAGACACAACCACACAACACACACACAGACACACACACACACACACACACAACACACACAACAACACAACCACACACACACACACACACAACACACACACACAACACCACACACACACACACACACACACACACACACAACACACACAAACACACACACACACACACAACACACACACACACACACACATATATATATTTAAACCACACACACACACACACACACACACAACACCACACAAACACACACCACAAACACACCCACGGACACACACACACACACACACACACACACACACACACACACACACACACACACCACACACACACACACACACACAGAACAGTTGCACTGATCTACTTGAATGTTCTGCTGTTTTGGTAAAATGGAGACAGTGAATCACAAGGAAGTGCAGTGATATTGTAATTGGGTCTGTGACAACGAACAATCATTTCAGGTTGAGTCCTTCATTTCGAGAAATAATCAGCCTTTTGTTTTCAGGAAAGAGTCAGTCACTCTACATCCTCATCAACATTCAGTCTCTCTCTGTCTGTCTCTGTCTGTTTGTCTCTCTCTTGCTCTCTCTCTCTCTTTCTCTCTCTGAAATCGCTACAAGTATGTTCCTGAAAATGCAATCATAATTCGTGTTCTGCGGGAATACATAAGAAGATGAAGTGCACTTTTTGCTTTGTTGTCTTCTCTTTCTCATGTTTGACATGTGTTCATTCTTTATAAATTTTATCAAATGTTTTTCGAGTTGATAATAATATTGGTGACCTAAATGAAACAATACTTAGGAATCTTTATGTACGCCTTTATAAAAACTAGTAAACTACGAGCAAATATGGCCATCTAAAGGAAATCTTTTTTTGTTGTAAACATGCTGTGTACTCGTTGTAATTATTTGCACGTGAATGTGATGTCATCCAGTTATTTGTAATTGATTGTTTCATGTTTATTATGATTAAGGTTGAGTTGTATTATGTCTCATCTTCTTAATTTATAGACACAGCAGATCATCAGAGAGGAAGATTTAGAAGAGATGGGAATAAAGATTGGAGGAAGAAACATCACCTATCTCAGATACGCAGACGACACTGCATTAATTAAGAAGAGAATTCTCTACCGAGTATATGCAGCAGGTTGCAGGGCAGGATTGAAACTGAATGCTAGAAAAAACAACAAAACAAAAACACTCAAGTCATGCACATAGCAAGAAAAGAAGACCAGGAACACCCAAACATTCAAATAAAATAAAACAGACTTAGAAAAATGTGCCAGATTTCCAGTATCTAGGATCTGTAAAAGCAAATGACGGCTCCTGCACCCAAGACGTGAAAACAAAAATTGGCATGGCAAAACAAAGAATGGTCCAGTTAAACAACATATGGAAAGACAGAGGGCTTCCCAAAGATTTAAAATTAAGAATCTTGAAATTTTTGATTTGGCTTGTTTTAATGTATGGTTGCGAATCCTGGCCACTAAAAAAAGACAAAGAAAATGACATCAATGCAGCAGAAATGTGGCTCTATAGACGACTTCTCGGGGTCAAATAGATAGAAGAACAAACGATAGCGTGTTAAAGGAACTGAACGTCAAGCGCCAGCCGCTAGCAGAGATCAACAAAAGAAAGCTGAAGTACGTAGGCCATGCGATCAAAAACACCAAAACAGATTTGATGTCAACGGTCCTGCTGGGGAAAGTTGAGGCGAGAAGAACGGGATCTATTGAATATTATCCCCCAAGCCCCAATTAGGGTTAAAGGATCTATTGAATATTGTCCTCCATGCCCCAATTAGCAAGATCTATTAAGTACTGCTATCCACCATGCCCCAATTAAGGATAACGGATCTATTAAGCATTGTTATCGACCATGCCCCAATTATGGTTTAAGATCTATTAAACACTGTTATCCTATGCCCCAATTAAAGTTAAAGGATCTATTAAGCATTATTATCGACCATGCCCCACTGGGGGGTTAAGATCCATTAAATATTGTTATCCTCCATGCCCCAATTAAGCTTAACGGATCTATTGAACATTATTATTGACCATGCCCCAATTAGGGTTTAAGATTTATTAAATACTGTTATCCTCCATGCCCCAATTAGGGTTAAAGATATGTTAAATACTGTTATCCTCCATGACCCAATCAGGGTTAAAGGATCTATTAAATACTGTTACTCTCCATGCCCCAATTAGGGATAGAGGATCTATTAAATATTGTTATCCTCCATGCCTCAATTAAGGTCAAAGATATATCAAATACTGTTATCCTCTATGCCCAAATTAAGGTTAACGGATTTATTAAACATTGTTATCGACCATGCCCCAATTAGGGTTTAAGATCTATTACATACTGTTATCCCCCATGCCCCAATTAGGGTTAAAGATCTGATAAATACTGTTATCCTCCATGCCCTGATTGGGGTTAAAGGATCTATTAAATACTGTTATCCTCCATGTCCAATTAGGGTTTAAGATCTGATAAATACTGTTATCCTCCATGCCCCAGTTAGGGTTATAAAAGGATCTATTAAATGTTGTCATCCTCCATGCCCCAATTAGGGTTAAAGGATCTATTAAATACTGTTGTCCTCCATGCCCCAGTCAGGATCAAAGATCTATTAATCACTGTCATCCTCCATGCCCCAATTAGGGTTAAAGGATCTATTAATCACTGTTATCCTCCATGGCCCAATTAAGGTTAACGGATCTATTAAATACTGTCATCCTCCATGCCCAATTAGGGTTAAAGACATATTAAATACTGTTATCCTAATGCCCCAATTAGGGTTTAAAATCTATTAAATACTGTTATCCTCCTTACCCCAATTAAGGTTAAAAGATCTATTAAATACTGTTATCCTCCATTCCCCAGTTAGGTTATAAAAGGATCTATTAGAAACTGTTATCTTCCATGCCCCAATTAGGATTATAAAAGGATCTATTAAATACTGTTATCCTCCATGCCCCAAATGAGGTTAAGGATCTATTAAATACTGTTATCCTCCATACCCTAATTAGGGTTATAAAAGGATCTATTAAATACTGTTATCCTCCATGCCCCAATTAGAGTTATAAAAGGATCTATTAAATACTGTTATCCTCCATGCCCCAATCAGGGTCAAAGATCAATTAAATACTGTTATCCTCCATGCCCCAATCAGAGTCAAAGATCGATTAAATACTGTTATCCTCCATGCCCCAATTAAAGTTAACGGAACTATTAAATATTGTTATCGACCATGCCCTAATTAGGGGTTAAGATCTATTAAATGCGGTTATCCTCCAAGCCCCAATTAAGGTTAACGGATCCATTAAACAATGTTATCGACCATGCCCCAATTAGGGTTCTTAAAGGATCTGTTAAACAGGTTATCCTTCATGCCCCAATTAGGGTCAGTAAAGGATGTATTAAATAATGTTATCCTCCATGCTCCAATTGGGATCAATGGGTCTATTAAATACTGTTATCCTCCATGCCCCAATTAGGGTTAAATGAGCTATTAAATACTGTGTCTACGTGGGTGTGCGCATGTGTGTGTGTGTGTGTGTGTGTGTGTGTGTGTGTGTGTGTGTGTGTGTGTGTGTGTGGCATGTTCGTGTGTACGTGTGCATGCGTGTATGCCCGCAGGCGAGTGCATATGTGCATGTGCACACGCTTGCGCGCACGCTCTGTATGCGTACTATTATTCATGTTTACGATTATCTCAAAATATCTGGTGTCTCATGATTTCCCTTATGTCGGAAGCAGTTGACCTTTAGTCGTCCAGCATCCCGTGTTCCTCAGTTCCGTTTTCCTAGCATTCTGACTCACTCGTGAGTAAGATGCAGACTTACTCACAGACGACAAAGAACAGGGACATGCATCTGCAAGTAAGCACTGAGTCACCGTCACATAAAAACCGACCACAAACAAACAAACAACAAACAAACGAACAAACGAACGAACAAACGAATAAACAAACAAACAAACAAACAAACAGGAACCGAAAAAAAAACGAAAAAAAGAATGAAGAATAAGAACGCGTATTTAATACAATCAGACAAGACAGGCGCAAATTTTCGGCCAACTGGCCTTTGTCAAGCGTAAGATCACAAACGAAGAAACACCAAATACAAAAATTAGGAGAGAAAGACTGAAACTTCCCTGACAAACACCAAATACAAAAATTAGGACTGAACCTTCCCTGCTGCTCTCATCAGTGTGAGAAAAGGAACAAACTGACTAAAATGACATCATAATGTGTTTTTGAGTAAATATGATGTCAAACAAACAAACAAACAAACAAACAAACAAATAAACAAACAGGAACTGAAGAAAAAAAAAACAAAAAAAAAGAATAAGAACGCGTATTTAATACAACAAAACAAGACAGGCGCAAATAAATTGGCCTTTGTCAAACGTAAGATCACAAACGAAGAAACACCAGATACAAAAATTAGGAAAAAAGAAAAAGACTGAAACTTGCTGCTGCTCTGTCCAGTGTGACAAAAGGAACAAACTGACTAAAATGACATCATAATGTGTTCTTGAGTAAATATGATGTCAAACAAACAAACAAACAAACAAACAAACAAACAAACAAACAAACAAACAAACAAAGTTATTTATTCAATCAGTCGCTGTGGTGTAATGGTTAGTGCGACGGACTGCCGACTCGAAGGTTGTGGGTTCGAATCCCCATCAATTCTCATTGAGTGTGTTGTTTAAAAACTTCCTGGCCAACCCCGCTGGTGTGCGTATCTCTCGGGTCTGGCTGACGCCAGGATGTATTTGTGATAGCAAGCGTAGAGTACAGCCTCATCATGCAGTCTCAATCCCAGATGAAACCTCATAGCATCATTACCATCCTCATCGCCGTCATCATCATAGCATTGTAAGAATTGTATCAACTTGTATAGGCACTAAGATAGCGTAGAAAATAGAAGAAGAAAAAACAATACAGAGAGAGAGAGAGAGAGAGAGAGAGAGAGAGAGAGAGAGAGAGAGAGAGAGGAGAGAGAGAGAGAGAGAGAGCACAAAGGAGACTGTGTAAGTACTATGATCCTAAGAAAAAGTTATTCATTCGATTCGATTCAAATTTTCTTTGTTCATCTACTTTTGGAATTCAAAATGTGCATACGCTGGGCTCGCACCACACATATATCATTCTCATGTCTACTTAAAACACAAACACATATCTATTTAAAAACTGAAAATAAAATCGCCTCGTCAGATCAGATCATCCACAAATTACTGAAACCACTCTTTCAAGCCCCCATATTGATAATTAGGTAAATGAAAATTTCAACAAAACCGCTAAAAACGTAAATGTCATGGCTTCAGATCCCTCTTTGTCGTCTCTATGGCCCTCAGCTGCAGAGTTCCCTTCCAAGTAATATCTGAATTCAATTTTTCTTTCATCTTTCAAATTCCACTTCAAAACTTACCTCTTCAGATTATACTTCCATATCCAAAATATTTCCAATGTTTTGTAGCCTGTTTCTGTGACTAAATAAATTTGTGAATGTTAGAGCATGTGGGAGAATGTGACTTTGTAAGCACCTAGATCCATAGGGAAGGAGCTATGTAGATCCAAGCCAATATGATTATATATATATATATATATATATATATATATATATATATATATATTGATAATAGGGTAAATAAAGGAAACATCAACATTAAATCCCTACACACACACACACACACACACACACACACACACACACACACACACACACACACACACACACACACACACATACACACACACATACACACAACACACACACACACACACACACACACATACACACACACACACACACAATGTACAAACGTTCCAGGTTACACGTGTAAACAAAATACACCTCAAACCAGCCCTTTCTTGAGGTACTTTGTCAGGGAATTCTGACAAGACAAAATCTGTTGTTCTTATTGTGATAGTCTACCATTATCCTTGATACACGTCAGGTTAAATTTCAACCAAACTTTCCTCACATTCACCCTGTAAGGACAGCTTGTTCCTTTTTCCTTTTATTTCCTTTTAATGAAATATGAAATGAACGATTGTTATAATGGTGCATTTGTTTCTGTTTCCAAACATGTGTGAATGTTGGTTTTTGTGTGTGTGTGTGTGTGTGTGTGTTTTTCAAACAGTTTTCATTTCCTTTGTATTCGTTGTTTTTCTTCCTTAACACAACCCTATTACAAACGAAAATAACCAAATTACCCAGACCAGGACATAAGTATTTTTATCACTTATATGCAAGTTGTTATTTGTAGGTGTTAATTAAAGTGGACTTGTTTTTCGCATGGTATTAGCCCTGATATGGCTCTACCAGTCTGCTGGGCTATAAGCAATATGCATATGAATTTGAATAGTTGTTAATTCTTTCACTCCCGCACCCTATCCACCGGTGCAAAAACGTAACCCTTTTACTCCTTTACCCTATCCATCAGGAAGCTGAAGCTGATGGATAGGGTGAGGGAGTGAAAGGGTTAAGTTTTTGCTTTGCGTTCAAAGGGAGTCAAAGGGTTAAAGCAATGCCATGTTTATATGTTAGGCTCACACTTAAATATGGGGGTTTGCCCTGAACACTCACCCCTCTCTTATCCTCACGGCATCATCACTATACTTGGTGATGCTGTTTCAAACAACTCAACGAAACGAAACTGGCCAATCCTATTTTTGGGTGGGGGTGGGTGGGTGTGTGTGTGGTGTGTGGTGGAGTCGGAGTGGTGATGGTGGTAATGACACATGATGAGTCTTTCCTGGTCCCCAGACACTTGAATGAAAAGAGGACGTTGACACGTCATCACGAATTTATCATCCTCACAAAAGTTGCCATGACTTCACGTTTTACACCCGACTGTAGGGCAAGAGGAAGCTGGAGGTTTGTAGCTTAATTTAACCGGAGTTATTGGGAATTATTGGAGTTATTTCAAGAGGGATTCGGGGCTAGTTGGTACAGCCATGGACTCAAGATCTGATATCTGGAGTTCAATCCCAGCCCGCAACATCAAAAACTGGCCTGTTCGCTGCCCATCTTAATTAATGTTTCCATCATTCTGGTGGTGTCAGCTTAGTGTTTGATAGGTCCCTTCATTCTGGTGGTGTCAGCTTAGTGTTTGTTAGGTCCCTTCATTCTGGTGGTGTCAGCTTAGTGTTTGATAGGTCCCTTCATTCTGGTGGTGTCAGCTTAGTGTTTGATAGGTCCCTTCATTCTGGTGGTGTCAGCTTAGTGTTTGATAGGTCCCTTCATTCTGGTGGTGTCAGCTTAGTGTTTGTTAGGTCCCTTCATTCTGGTGGTGTCAGCTTAGTGTTTGATAGGTCCCTTCATTCTGGTGGTGTCAGCTTAGTGTTTGATAGGTCCCTTCATTCTGGTGGTGTCAGCTTAGTGTTTGATAGGTCCCTTCTTCCCTTTCCCCATTTCAAGACCTTGCCAGAGCATAGGGTTTTGTGCAGGCTCAGGAAATCGTCAGATAATTGCTGGCAGATTTGGGTGGAGCGCATATGGAGTTGTCCGAGCGCGGTGACTCCCTCTTGAAATAGCTCCAGTAATAAGAATTCACCGCGCTCGGACAGCTCCATATGCGCTCCACCCAAATCCGCCAGCAATTTTCTGACAGATTTCCCGAGCCTGCACAAAACCCTATGCGCTGGCAAGGTCTTGGGAGAAGGGACCTATCAAACACTAAGCTGACACCACCAGAATGAAGGGACCTATCAAACACTAAGCTGACACCACCAGAATGAAGGGACCTATCAAACACTAAGCTGACACCACCAGAATGAAGGGACCTATCAAACACTAAGCTGACACCACCAGAATGAAGGGACCTATCAAACACTAAGCTGACACCAACAGAATGAAGGGACCTATCAAACACCAAGCTGACACACCACCAGAATGAAGGGACATATCAAACACTAAGCTGACACCACCATAATGAAGGGACATATCAAACAGTAAGCTGACACACCACCAGAATGAAGGGACATATCAAACACCAAGCTAACACACCACCAGAATGAAGGGACATATCAAACACTAAGCTGACACCATCAGAATGAAGGGACCTATCAAACAGTAAGCTGACACACCACCAGAATGAAGGGACATATCAAACACCAAGCTAACACACCACCAGAATGAAGGGACATATCAAACACTAAGCTGACACCACCAAGAATGAAGGGACCTATCAAACACCAAGCTGACACACCACCAGAATGAAGGGACATATCAAACACCAAGCTAACACACCACCAGAATGAAGGGACCTATCAAACACCAAGCTGACACACCACCAGAATGAAGGGACATATCAAACACCAAGCTAACACACCACCAGAATGAAGGGACCTATCAAACACCAAGCTGACACACCACCAGAATGAAGGGACATATCAAACAGTAAGCTGACACCACCAGAATGAAGGGACCTATCAAACAGTAAGCTGACACCACCTGAATGAAGGGACATATCAAACACTAAGCTGACACACCACCAGAATGAAGGGACCTATCAAACACCAAGCTAACACACCACCAGAATGAAGGGACCTATCAAACAGTAAGCTGACACACCACCAGAATGAAGGGACCTATCAAACACTAAGCTGACACACCACCAGAATGAAGGGACCTATCAAACACTAAGCTGACACCATCAGAATGAAGGGACCTATCAAACACTAAGCTGACACACCACCAGAATGAAGGGACCTATCAAACTGTAAGCTGACACACCACCAGAATGAAGGGACCTATCAAACTGTAAGCTGACACACCACCAGAATGAAGGGACCTATCAAACACCAAGCTGACACCACCAGAATGAAGGGACCTATCAAACACTAAGCTGACACCACCTGAATGAAGGGACCTATCAAACACTAAGCTGACACCACCAGAATGAAGGGACCTATCAAACACTAAGCTGACTCCACCAGAATGAAGGGACCTATCAAACACTAAGCTGACACCACCTGAATGAAGGGACCTATCAAACACTAAGCTGACACACCACCTGAATGAAGGGACCTATCAAACACTAAGCTGACACCACCAGAATGAAGGGACCTATCGAACACTAAGCTGACACCACCAGAATGAAGGGACCTATCAAACACTAAGCTGACACCACCAGAATGAAGGGACCTATCAAACACTAAGCTGACACCACCAGAACGACGGAAACATTAAGATGGGCAGTGAACAGGCCAGTTTTTAATGTTGCTGGCTGGGATTGAACTCCGGATATCAGATCTTGTGTCCATGGCTCTACCAACTAGCCCGCGTCAGAAAGAAGCCTGGCGTAGACTGGTGTTGTAGTTGTGGTGGTGGTGTCTGCTACTCCATCTATCCAACCGCACGTTGGTTGGTTCTTTTAACAGAGCCATGGACTCAAGATCTGATATCTCGAGTTCAGCCCCAGCCTGCAACATTTAAAACCTGCCCTGTTCGCTGCCCACCTTAATGTTTCCATCATTCTGGTGGTGTCAGCTTTGTATTTCAAAAGTCCCTCCCCACCTCCCAGATTTCAAGACCTTGCCAGCGCATAGGGTTTTGCGCAGGCTTAGGGAATCTGCCAGATAATTCTCGGCGGATTTGGGTGGAGCACATATGGAATTGTCCGAGTGCGATGAATCCCTCTTGAACAAACTCCAAACTATCCAGCGCCGTCGTGGTCTGTCTCTGACTCTGAAGCCCGATCATCTGGTGTTTAATTTAAGCTTTACGTAATGGCTGGCTGGGTGACTGGCATCCTGTTTGCTGTTGTTTTAATCCTCTCTGGGATCTCTTCGTTTCTAATCCTGTCTCTTTTGGTCTTGCCTGCGATTCTTTCGAGACATCTTAACTGTCTAGTGCTTTGTTTAACTCTTTCGCTCCTGCACCCTATCCACTAACTGCAAAAATTTAACCCTTTCACTCCCTCACCTGTGACGTTTGTGCATATGGAATTCATTCCGAGCGCGGAGACGTCATCTTGAGAAATTGAAACTGAAACTGAAACTAGAGTGCCACGTCACTGAGACCCGGTGGTACACCAAACCAGTTCCTTGTGTATTTGTTGATTTTAGCCACCATTGATTCCACTGTACTAGTACTGAAATCCTATATCAGTATATAGGTTGGAATCAACATGAAAGTAGGCTACAGGATGTAAATACTTGGGAAGCTTATTTGTCGAAGATGGAAAAATGGACAGGAATTGAGAAACGAGTACAAAAAAGCAAAAGCTGTCAGCCAACTTTCTTCCTTCTGAAACACCCAAACATCTCTATGGAAACCAAAGCCAGACTTACTAGTACACTTTATGTACCTACGCTGCCTTACCAGTGCCAGACCTAGACATTAACCCTTTGACTCCTGCAGGAAGCTGGTGGACAAGGTGAAGGAGTCAAAGGGTTAAGTTTTTGCAGTTGGTCGATAGGGTGCGGGAGTCAAAGGGTTAAAACTGGCCTATTTGCTGCCCATCGTAATGCAGCAACCATGCTGGTGGTGTCAAGTGTTTCACAAGTCCTCTCCTCCACCCTAAAAGACATTGCCTGTGCATGCATACTGTTTGCGCAGGCTCAAAGAGTCTGCTTGATACCCGCTGGCAGTTTTGATTGGAGCGCATATGGAATTTTTTTGTCCCAGTGCAAACATACCCAAACAAGACAAAGGATTATAGTTTGTATGGTCTTTTGAAGCAGCTTGGGTAGTGTTGTGTTCCAACTGTGTTGAAATTGTAGTAGTTATAATAATGCGACGTGAAGTGATGTGAGTGTGTGAGAAAAAGAGAGAGAGAGAGAGGGAGGGGGAGGGAGAGAGTAAGGGAGATAGCGAGAGAGAGAGCGTGTGTATGACAGAGAGAGAGAGAGAGTGAGTGAGAGAGAGAGTGTGAGAGAGAGTGAGAGCGCGCGTGAGAGAGTGTGTGAGAGAGTGTGTGTGTGTGTGTGAGTGAAAGAGAGAGCGCGAGACAGAGTGTGTGTGTGTGTGCGTGAGAGAGAGAGAGAGAGAGAGAGAGAGAGAGAGAGAGAGAGACAGAGACAGAGACAGTGTGTATGTGAGTGAGAGAAGAGAGACAGACAGACACAGAGTGTGAGTGAGTGAGAGAGAGAGAGTGTGTGTGTGTGTGCGCGCTCACGTGTGTGTGTGTGTGAGAGAGAGAGAGAGAGAGACCGAGATAGAGAGAGAGACAGCGTGTGTATGTGTGTTGTGAGAAAGAAAGAGACTGTCATATTCAGATATTGTGTGCGTGTGTCACATAAATCATGCACTTCGGTGCTTACTGTGTCATGACATGTGTCAAAAGTTCCCATGTGACTGTCTCACACATTTATGAACGAACCAACATTCAGTAACCCTTCCAAGGACTGGGGAACTTTGCACTGGGCGAACAAGCACTGATTTGGCCTATACCGCCTGATGAATCAAACGGCCGACCCTGCAAAGAATGCGTCCATTGATGCGCAGTTTCCGGGCGGTCCTTTGAAGGTTCACTGTTCAGGAAGCCAGAGTACAGCCGTAAAGCAAATCGCTTCCGCTCTTTACGTCATCCAAACTAGAGTCTGGGCAGTCTTTAGTCAGAAAGCCGATTTTTTCGTTTTAGTATCTTTCTTTCTTAATCTTTCCTCCCGTTACAATGTCAATAAATTATTATGAATAAAGATTAGATTTGGGGAAACAGAAATTTTTGGACCAAGCAGAATATTTAAGTGTGTGTGTGTGTGTGTGTGTGTGTGTGTGTGTGTGTGTGTGTGTGTGTGTGTGTGTGTGTGTGTGTGTGTGTGTGTGTGTGTGTGTGTGTGTGTATGTGTGTGTGTGGGTGCATATGTGTGAAATTGTGTGTTTGTGTGTGTGTGTTTCAGTGTGTGTGTGTGTGTGAGCGTGTGTGTGTGTGTGCTTCAGTATCTATGTGTATGTGTGTGTGTGTGTGTGTGTGTGTGTGTGTGTGTGTGTGTGTGTGTGTGTGTGTGTGTGTGTGTGTGTGTGTGTGCGCTAGAGTATGAATAGATCAAAAATCGTGGTTTCATCCCTGCAGTATAAGCAGGCTTTGACCAAAGTCTCATACGAGCGTACGTTGCATGCTCTTAGCTCACGTAAAGAGTTTGGAGTTTGGAGTCTGTTCAAGAGAGATTCATCGCACTTGGACAATTCCATATGCGCTCCACCGTAATTTGCCGTCAGTTATTTGACAGACTCCTTGAGTCTGCCCAAAACCCTGTGCGCTGGCAGGGACTTCAAACGGGGAGGGGAATGGGATCCATAAAATACTGGCACCACCAGAGAGGGGTTGGAGCATAGAGACTTTTTGTAATTCATCATCATCATCATCAGTAGCCCTGCTGCATGGCGTTGACGACCATGGACTTCAAACCATCTCTATCTCTCGTTGCCCCCAGCATCTCCCCCACCCTCTTCATCCCCAGCCACTCTGCAAGTCCGTCCAGCATTCTCTCCCTGGGTCTACATGGTGCTCTCTTTCCCTCCAGCTTTCCCGTTGTGACCAGGTGCTCCAAATCCCCCTTCCTCATGAAATGGCCTATAAATGTTGCTTGTCTTTTCCTAATCTTCCTTATGAGTGATCTATTTGTGTCTGCCTCCATCAAGACTGTCTCGTTTGTTTTCTTTGCTGTCCATGGAACTCTCAACATTCTTCTGAGAAACCACATCTCGGCTGCCTCGATCCTGCTCTGGCTTTGCTTGCTGACTGTCTACGCCTCGCATCCGTACAACAGTATTGGTTCTATATAACATTCAAGGATTCTCTTTCTGATGTTAATTGATAGGCATTTGTTGGTAAGAATGCTTGTCATCTTCTTGAATGCTGTTTTGGCTTGTCAGCTATTTCCGATGTGCTTCTGCCGTCTGATGAAATGACCGTTCCCAGGTATTTGAACTTATTAACCTGTGTCAAGGTTGTGCTATTTGTTTTTATTTTGCATGAGGGGATTTCATGTTTTTTACTGATCACCATGACTTCAGTCTTCCTGCTGTTTAGTTCCAACCCCTTACCTTTGCTTTCTGTTTCTAGTATATTCACAAGGTTTTGTAGGTCCCTTTCATTTTCTGCAATTAGCACGGTGTCATCTGCTTTTTGTAATTATTGTTGTTTAAAGCCCAACCGACTGCGTAGGG
>JAPXFY010002399.1:5000-10000 GCA_030674185.1 Monoplex corrugatus
AGAAGAAGAAGAAGAAGAAGAAGAAGAAGAAGAAGAAGAAGAAGAAGAATACGAAGAAGAAGAAGAAGAAGAAGAAGAAGAAGAAGAAGAAGAAGAAGAAGAAGAAGAAGAAGAAGAAGAAGAAGAAGAAGAAGAAGAAGAAGAAGAAGAATACGAAGAATGCAAAGAAGAAGAAGAATGCGAAGAAGAAGAATGCAAAGAAGAAGAAGAATGCGAAGAAGAAGAATGCGAAGAAGAAGAAGAATGCGAAGAAGAAGAATGCGAAGAAGAAGAAGAATGCGAAGAAGAAGAATACGAAGAAGAAGAAGAAGAAGAATGCGAAGAAGAAGAATGCGAAGAATGCGAAGAAGAAGAATGCGAAGAAGAAGAATGCGAAGAAGAAGAAGAAGAAGAAGAAGAAGAAGAAGAAGAAGAAGAAGAAGAAGAAGAAGAAGAAGAAGAAGAAGAAGAATGCGAAGAATGCGAAGAAGAAGAAGAATGCGAAGAATGCGAAGAATGTGAAGAAGAAGAAGAAGAAGAATGCGAAGAAGAAGAAGAAGAAGAAGAGAGAAGAAGAAGAAGAAGAAGAAGAAGAAGAAGAAGAAGAAGAAGAAGAAGAAGAAGAAGAAGAAGAAGAAGAAGAAGAAGAAGAAGAAGAAGAAGAAGAGAAGAAAGAAGAAGAAGAAGAATGCAAAGAAGAAGAAGAATGCGAAGAAGAAGAATGCAAAGAAGAAGAAGAATGCGAAGAAGAAGAATGCGAAGAAGAAGAAGAATGCGAAGAAGAAGAATGCGAAGAATGCGAAGAAGAAGAAGACGACGACGACGACGACGACGAGACGAAGAAGAAGAATGCGAAGAAGAATGCGAAGAAGAATGCGAAGAAGAAGAAAAAGAATGCGAAGAATGCGAAGAAGAAGTATGCGAAGAAGAATGCGAAGAATGCGAAGAAGAAGAATGTGAAGAAGAAGAATGCGAAGAAGAAGAATGCGAAGAAGAATGCGAAGAAGAAGAAGAAAAAGAGAAGAAGAAGAAGAAGAAGAAGAAGAAGAAGAGAAGAAAGAAGGAAGAAGAAGAAGAAGAAGAAGAAGAAGAAGAAGAAGAAGAAGAAGAAGAAGAAGAACAAAAAACAAAAAACAACAAAACAACAACAGTAACTGCAACTAGTACGAACAAGAGGAAGAAGAAGAAGAAGAAGAAGAAGAAGAAGAATGCGAAGAAGAAGAAGAAGAAGAAGAAGAAGAAGAAGAAGAAGAAGAAGAAGAATGCGAAGAAGAAGAAGAAGAAGAAGAACAACAAACAACAACAACAACAACAACAAAACAACAACAGTAGCAACAACTAGTTCGAACAAGAGGAGCGTACGAAGAAGAATGCGAAGAAGAAGAAGAATGCGAAGAAGAAGAAGAATGCGAAAAGAAGAAGAAGAATGCGAAGAAGAATGGAAGAATGCGAAGAAGAATGCGAAGAAGAAGAAGAAGAATGCGAAGAAGAAGAATGCGAAAAGAAGAAGAAGAAGAAAAGCAGAAGAAGAAGAAGAGAGAAGAAGAATGCGAAGAAGAAGAAGAAGAAGAAGAAGAAGAAGAATGCGAAGAAGAAGAAGAAGAAGAAGAAGAAGAAGAAGAAGAAGAAGAATGACGAAGAAGAAGAAAGAAGAAGAAGAAGAAGAAGAAGAAGAAGAAGAAGAAGAAGAAGAAGAAGAAGAAGAAGAAGAAGAGAAGAAGAAGAAGAAGAAGAAGAAGAAGGAAGAATGCGAAGAAGAAGAAGAAGAAGAAGAAGAAGAAGAATGCGAAGAAGAAGAAAGAAGAAGAAGAAGAAGAAGAAGAAGAAGAAGAAGAAGAAGAAGAAGAAGAAGAAGAAGAAGAAGAAGAAGAAGAAGAAGAAGAAGAAGAAGAAGAAGAAGAAGAAGAAGAAGAAGAAGAGAAGAAGAAGAAGAAGAAGAAGAAGAAGAAGAAGAAGAAGAAGAAGAAGAAAAAGAAGAAGAAAAGAAGAAGAAGAAGAAGAAGAAGAAGAAGAAGAAGAAGAATGCGAAGAAGAAGAAGAAGAAGAAGAAGAAGAAGAAGAAGAAGAAGAAGAAGAAGAGAAGAAGAAGAAGAAGAAGAAGAAGAAGAAGAAGAAATGCGAAGAAGAAGAAGAAGAAGAAGAAGAGAAAAGAAGAAGAAGAAGAAGAAGAAGAAGAAGAAAGAAGAAGAAGAGAAGAAAGAAGAAGAAAGAAGAAGAAGAAGAAGAAGAAGAAGAAGAACAACCACCACCACCACCACCACCACCACCACCACAACAACAACAACAACAACAACAACAACAACAACAACAACAACAACAACAACAACAACAACAACAACAACAACAACAACAACAACAACAACAACAACAACAACAACAACTACAACTAGTACAAACAAGGGAGAAGAAGAAGAAGAAGAAGAAGAAGAAGAAGAAGAAGAATGCGAAGAAGAAAGAAGAAGAAGAAGAAGAAGAAGAAGAAGAAGAAGAAGGAATGCGAAGAAGAAGAAGAAGAAGAAGAAGAAGAAGAAGAAGAAGAAGAAGAAGAAGAAGAAGAAGAAGAAGAACAACAACAACAACAACAACAATGAAAGTTTGTACACAAACACAGGGTTTATTACTATCTGCGATGATTTAAACAATGTAGGCTGTGCTAATGATCCTATTACTACGTAGGCAAAATCCTGGGACTTCCTTGATTTCATGAGAGCAGATGATGCGTTCTTCGTGACTTTACAACCAATCAGTTTTAGGAAAAAAACAAAACAAAAAAAAACACCTCTTGCTTCACAGACACACGACAATGGCATTGTTATTGTCATTCACAAGAGAAAAAGCAGCGACAACAACAACAACAGCAACAGCAACAGCAACAGCAACTACCACCACATCGTCATAATCTTCATCATTATGATCATGAAAAGTAAATCATGAAAGAAAAATACGAATTGTTTTACACTGTTTTTATTGTGTCACACACACACACACACAAACACACACACACACACACACACACACATACACACACACACACACACACACACACACACACACACACACACACACACACACACACACACACACATATATATATTTATATATATATATACAGGGGGGTGCAATAGTAGGTATTATACGAACAAATGAATATTACATATACATGTAATAACAAGCACAGCCTTAATCCATCAGATACTCAAACTGCTTGCCGTCGGTATTCACACACTCCTCTAATCGAGAGCGGAATTAAGCATTATAATAATATCCAAAACAAGTTTGACTGCCCGCGCCCAAGCAAACATGAACCAGAAGAACAAGAAAACCAATGTAAGCGCGTATCCAACGAGACAAAACAAAACAAGCGCAAATTTTCGGCCAACTAGCCTTTGTCAAGCGCGAACGCACGGTCACAAACAGATCACAGACACCAAACAATGGATAATAAAAACGGGACTAAAAACTTCCCTGCTGCCTCGTCCAGTGGGTAAGAAATGGAATGCCCATGTCGTCATGAGCATTAGTAAGAAGTGGGGAGAGGGGAGACAACTATGATGTCAAAAGGGAAGTGAGATAAGTTCTGCAATTTTGAGAAGTGGACATGCTATATCGGTATAGCCCTGTTCTGAAGAAGGCACAGGGCAAGAGCCAAGAGATAAGGGAGTAGATTGTGCCCAGTGCCAAGAATCTGGTAGGCCTGGGAACATGCCTGTTTGTTCATGGGATATTTGGAGGAACAAATCCTACAACAATACAAGAAACGCAAACCTGAAGTTTACAAAAGATACATAGATGATTGCATTGGCATGACATCCCTCGATCATGACCAACTTTTGCAATTCATCCATTACGTCCAAACGTTTCACCCATCCATCAAGTTCACATATGAAATTTCAAACACATCCATAAGCTTCCTGGATATCGAAGTTTCCCTTCAATCTGAACAACTAGTCACTACAGTCCACTACAAACCTACAGACTCACATTCCTACCTGGACTATCAATCATCTCACACTTCCAACACCAGAAACAGCATTCCCTACTCGCAGTTCTTGAGACTACGACGCCTCTGCTCAGACGAAGACGATTTCCAGGACAAAGCAGTTGAAATGACTAGATTTTTCCTGCGCAGACATTACCCACTCGAGGTCATCAATGAAGCCTGGAAAAAAGTCAACTCTGTCTCTCGGCCAAATGCCCTCCATTCGAAGCCCAAAGCTGCCACAGAGGATCGGCCAGTCCTCAGTCTAGTTTACCACCCGTCCATGCACCTCGTAAAAAGGATCATCTTGTCCAACTGGAACATTTTGCGATCCAGTCCCACTACAGGTGAAACCTTTGACAAGCGCCCTTTGATCGTCTACAAGAGAGACACAAATCTCCGCGACTTGCTGGTGCATTCAAATCTCAGCAAACCAGTCAGCCAACCTCCAGGAACCTCTCCATGCAACAAACCTAAATGCAAGACTTGTCCTTTCTTGTGCTCAGCCACCACAGTCAAAGGCCCCAAATCTCATATGAGAATTACAAAACATTTCAACTGTCAAACTTATAACATTGTCTACTTGATCAGCTGCTCTAAATGTTCCCAATTGTATATTGGTGAAACTGGACGCACCCTTGGCACACGTTTCAAAGAACATTTGGCTGATATCCGCCACCAAAGGGATAAAACTATCCCCAATCACTTCAACCAATCAGACCACTCAATCAATGACACCCGAGTGAAAGGTCTGTGGCTTCTATACAATAACAGCACCATAGACAGGAAAGACAGAGAATCCCACCTCATAAATAAACTTGGAACACGCAAACCATATGGTCTTAATGACAAACCATAAGTAATCCATTGCGCAAAAGAATTCAGACATGCCGTTTCATGTTTCTTCCTGTTCCCAGGCCTACCAGATTCTTGGCACTGGGCACAATCTACTCCCTTATCTCTTGGCTCTTGCCCTGTGCCTTCTTCAGAACAGGGCTATACCGATATAGCATGGCCACTTCTCAAAATTGCAGAACTCATC
>JAPXFY010002400.1:0-17500 GCA_030674185.1 Monoplex corrugatus
GCTGTGCTTATCCCTTCAGACAGACACGTCTGAACAGTGTAAATACACCATTCCGCGTATGGATATTCAGTCATGTATTTCCATTGCAGGTGGGAGGAATTCAACAAACAAAAACAATGGTCACATTCATCGCTGCATGTGGCCTGATCAGGCAAACGGTAAATGAAAGAAGAAGCCGATATATTGAGTTAAGTTGTTGGTGGTGAATGAAATGGTGATGTTGGTGGTAGAGATGTTGATGGTAGTAGTGCTGTGGTCATAGTCAGTGTGGTGGTGGTGGTAATAGAAGTTGTGTTGGTGGTAGTGATGGTGGTGAGGGTAGTAGTGGTTGTGGTGGCAGGGGTGGTAGTAGTGGTTGTGGCTGGTTCTCTGTAGCTGATCCTTGTTATCTGATCTCAGAACTATCAGTCCCACTTCCTGCCAGTGCTACCAACAGTGAAATGCAAGGAGCAATCCCATTGGTTGTCTCTAACGCTGGGCACACGTTGATTGGCTGCCGTCGTCATGTGACAGGCTTACAGGAAGTGAAATGTTAAACAATGGGACAGTGTGACTAACTGCCATTAGTAAAGGAAGTAACTCGATGACTACTTCAAAGTACCGTCCCCTGTCATATAATCTTTGAGTCGTATCGATTATTGCCCTTGCAGACAGGGCTGTTCTGGAATAATATTGATTCAAGGCTGCAGTGGTGAGCTGTGGTAGAGGACGATCAGCTGTGGTAGAGGACTGGCCCCACTGTGAAAAACTGTCCCACATACTGTAGCCCTCTATGTCCTGTTTTCATGGTCACCTCGGTTTTTCTGGGTTTGAATCGGAGTGACTGTGGTGAGACAGGGGTGATGCAGAAGATGGAATAGAAAACAAACAAACAAATAAACAAACAATAACAAAGCAAAGAAAAAGAAAACAAACAAAGCAAAGAAATAAACAAAGCAGAGAAAACAAACAAACAAAGCAAAGAAAACAAACAACAAAGCAAAGAAAACAAACAAACACAAAACAAAACAAAGCAAACAAACAAACAAACAAAGAAACAAACAAACAAAACAAAACAAACGAAGCAGATATAGCAAACAAACAACAAACAAAGCTAACCATGCAAACACACATATGCACACATATGCACATACACAACACACAACACACACACACACACACACGCATACACACACATACACACCACACAACACATACACATCACACACAAACACACACACACACACACTACACACACATACACACACACACGCACACACACATACACACCACACATATACAGACACACACACACAACACACACACACACACAACACACACACACACACACACACATTCAAACAACACAACACATCAAACACAACACACACATACACACACAACACAACACAATAAAACACCCACACACACACACATACACACACATACACACACACACACACACACACACACACACACACACCACACACACACACACACACACACACACCACACCACACACACACACACACACACACACACGTGTTCTCACACGCCATCATCGGACATCAGATTTTTCAACAGCTGAGGGAATGGACAGACAAAGAAGTAGTTCTGTCTGTCAGCTCACTGCATCGTGCCAGCACGCAAAGAGTCAAAGACAAGATATTGCCTCTGTCAAGGTCATCCTGGTGAAAAATGGATTTCATTTCACAACGTTGCCGCTTGAAGTGGACATGATGTATTGACAGTCCGCCCTTTGTTGTCTTCCTAATTTGTCTTTTTCTTCCCAAGTTTTACCTTTGATGTTTCAATGGAAACACTCTCTTATCATTCCTCTCCTCCCATCCTCACCCATCCTGCTCCATCTGTCCCACCCTCCTGTCTCTCTCTTTATGTGTACATGTGCTTCTGTGGGAGTGCAAGAGAGAGAGAGAGAGAGAGAGAGAGAGAGAGAGACGGACAGACAGACAGAGGGAGAGGGAGAGAGAGAGAGAGAGAGAGAGAGAGAGAGAGAGAGAGAGAGAGAGAGAGACAGACAGAAAGAGACAGAGAGACAGTGTGAGAGAGAATGAAACTTCAGAGTACATTGAAGGATTTCAGCACTGGGTCCCGGTGGACCTGTCTTACAGCTAGTCTTTGCTACTCTACACACAAAATATCAATATTTGAAAACAAAAATCAAACTAAAACCTAACAAACAAACAAAACATAACACATAAGATGTAAGACAAGTCATAAAACGAGTTGTGATAATGTCTGTTGACTCCTAATGGTACTGACAGCTGTGCGAGCTGGTGGCAGGGTGGGTTGCCTGAAAGAGAGATGAAGACCAGAACGGAGCGAGGGAGGGGTTTTCCATTCTCTGTTTGCCCACAGGCTGGGCAGGACCTGGTTGGTGCGCGTTGTGTGGCTATGTCCCAAGGTTTGACATCTCCACACCATGCCATTCAGTTTGTAAACGAGGTAACTCATGACTGGGTCCGAATGGGTCATGCAGCGCATGGGAAGACCCCTTTTGCTTAATGAAATATCTGTCGAGTAGTGACAGGAGCTTGGGAGGCGCCTGTCCAGAGAGTGGCGAGGCATTGGTGCACCAGGTCCCATCCGCAACCTCTTGGTGTTTCTTGTTCATTGATGTTGACTCTTACATATACACCCATGGCTCATGCTACTTGCGAAAGCATGGGAGACAAAGATAGACAGATGTTAATACATACACATCAGCCCTAAGACATATAGTGTCTCTTGTTATATAATTCTATTTTGCCCTACTGATCGTGCCTTGCAAATACACACACACACACACACACACACACACACACACACACGCACACACACATGCACACACACACGCACACACTCACTCACGCACTCACTCACACACACACACAAGCACACACACTCACACACATACACAGAGATCTCAATCACACACACACACAAACACAGATACCTCACTCACTCACACAAACACATACACACACACACTCACACACATACACACACACTCACACAAACACAGAGACCTCACTCACACACCTCACACACACACTCACTCATACACGCACAAGCACACACACTCACACACACACACTCACAGTCCTCACTCGCACACACACACACACACACACACACACACACAAACATTAACACGCGCGCTTTCTTTTCCTGCAGGCAAACTTCATCCATGGTACTGAATAACTCATTAACTACAGTAAACCTAGCGGTCACGCGTGGACCTTCAGCTAACAGGTGGTTACAGCGTCTCGTTTTTCATTCAGGGGGCGTGGGGCCGAGCCATGGGTAGACAACCATTTATCTCCCTTTGTCAGCTCTTTGGGCTTGTGTCCAAGAACATGGCTCATGCCATGATCATTTTGGATCTTCTCTGTCATATGGCGTCTATGGAGTCATTGCATGTGGAATGTATTCTGAGCGGAGAGACGTCATCTTGAGAAACTGAAGCTGAGTCTGTCGGTCGGTTTTCATTACCCTGGATGTTATATCCTTGTTTCCCTTCATTCAACGTGCCAACAGATTTAGTAAAACGGAAACCAAAGACTGATTAAACAGCTTTTTGCCCAGTAATGTGTTCCCCAAAGAAATGTGTGAGAGACAACAGCTCATTGTCTGTGTTGTGAATATGATGATTGTAGAGACATGGCTTCTATGGAAGGAAAGGGAGATCATCAAATACTCACACTGTGTGTCACACTTAGCATCTAGAATCCATGTACACATCGATCTGATCACAATCAAATTTTTGGCTATCTCGCAAAAATGAATTATAAATGACTACATACAAGAAAGTTTCAGTTTCGGTTTATCAAGATGGCGCCTTCACGCTCGGAACAAATTCTACATGCACTAAGCACTGTTGCCGTGTGATGGAGAAGACCCAAAATGAGAAAGGACAAAAGTCGTGGCTTGCTCGAGGTAAAACAAACAATCCTTCCACTATCAGCATGGCGCTCTTACAACTCCGCTAATTGAAAACAAACAAACAAATAAACAAAAACCCGCCAAACAATCAAGCGAACAGAAGTCAAGCGAACAAACAAAAAAAAATCTCGCTAACAAACAAACAAACAACAAACAAACAAATAAACAAGAACTGTAGCCACCTGAGGGCAAAGCCGCCGACCGCTGCGTTATATGCTTGCTGTCTTTAACAACTGAGCGAAGGGAGCCACAACATATAAGACAAAACAGAAATGAAATAATATAATGGAAGGGGGTGCTAGAGCTGATAGGTCTGTTTCTCTGTCTCTCCATTCTAGCTCAAGCCTTAGCGAGCTTGACAGACAACAAACGAGGTGGCACCAAGGAAAAACAACATTGCATTACACATTCCAAAACCTTATGGCAAAAAAAGAAAAAAACAACAACCAAAAAACAAACAAACAAAAAACCCAGCTTCAAGAAGCCCTTGGAACAACAACATATAAGACAAAACAGAAATTAAATAGAACATAATAAGAATAAATACACAAGGTTAAAATGAAATAAAGAAGTACACAGATGCATGAATAAATTCATCAAGAATTAAGTGCTGTACAAATGACCTGTCAGCGAACCCCTACCAACTGGGAGGTATCTGGAAGGCTACACATTAAACGAAGACACACAGAAACTCTTCCACTTCTAGGACACAAAGTCCAACCACGAGTGAACACTAACCAGAGACTGGCCCTAACAACCCTAACTGCAAACCGACTCTAGCAGAAGGGACCAGACATCGACTGTCTTCTGGTTACACATTTCACAAGACACACAGAAACTCGTCCACTTCTAGGACACTAAGTCCAACTACAAGTGGAACGCTGACCAGAGACTGGCCCTAACCTCCTAACTGCAAACCGAATGTAGCAAAAGGGGGGCCCAGACACCAACTAACAACTCTTTATTTATCCAGCCAACACAACAAGTTGACAGAACTACTGTTCACAAAAAAACAAAACACAACAAAAAAAGCAGCTCAAAAATCACGCAAAAATTCACACACAGAGGCCCACGTAAACCATAACTTGGGCCACCAACACAAGTTGACAGAAACAACTGTCCACAAACACAGCGCAAAAAGCACGCAAAAAACACACTCACGGGCCCAGGTAAACCAGGCATGCTGACTGATAAAACCCTCCTGTACTTAAACGAGAAGTAAAGGGAAAGAAAAAAAAAAGAAAGAAAAAGATGAACAAAACTGCCGTGACAGTCTTATTCTGAAGATTCTCACCTAGACCACCATATAATGTCTAGTGGAGGAGGGAGCCAGACAGGGGGGGGGGGGGGGGGAAAGAAAAGATACCTGTTCGATTCATGATCGAAACCCTGGTGTCTCACGACTCAGATGGTTGTATTAAACACTAGGCCACACCCTCCACTTGGATCTGGTTATGACAGTTATGGTCACTGAAACACAGCCATGGCCACTGTGTCCACAGTCACTCTGACCAGACACAGACGTGGACAAACCAGTTTGGAGTAAAGATTGAACTGCCTTGAACTGTGATGTCACATATTGACATGGCTGACATCTCCCATGATAAACATTTTTGGTTTGTGGTAATCAGTCCACCCAGCTGTGAATAAGTCTCCTGAACCCAATTTATGAACATTATTGTCAGTGTCCGTAATGAAATACTATGGTGAATCTAACCGTGTATTCAGATTAAGTTGTCTGTGTACGTGCGCGCGCGCACGCGCGCGTGCGTGTGTGCGTATGTGTGTGTGTGTGTGTGTGTGTGTGTGTGTGTGTTACTTGTTTAAAATAATTTCTTTTAAAGGTTTGAAAGTGAAAAAAAATGTCCTGACCCTAAGTAGGTTGGGGAAGGTAAAGCAGGGAGGGAGAAGAGATATGCATTGCTCTTCTGAACTTGCCTAGAGAGAAGTTGAGGTCTCTACCACCTGCTTTCCATACGCCCTCAGGTCCATAATATAAACCCTACTTTACATTGGCCACTCACTGTGACCAAAGATAACGCAACGGACCACTAATCAGAAGGTGTGGATTTGAACCCCCATTGTCCAAAACGTTACCGTGGGATTTTTTTGCTCTTACTGGTTTTTACCCAGAGTTGAACGTGCTATGGCTCACTGGGAAGCTTGGGACTATACAGTCGAGACTGATCCACTTTACGGACGTATCACTGGGGGCGCTGGTCAAATTACATGACCAACACTGCAGATGTCTGTATCTTGGCTTGGTTGACACCAGGATATAATCATGACAGTAAACACAGTGGCTGAAGACAAAGAGGGTGGAAGAGATGCTTGAGGCAACAAGAGATAGAGACGGATGGAAGTCCATGATCGCCAACGCCATGTGGCAAGGCACCTGATGATGATGATGAGACACAGTATACAGCCTTCAGCCCTGTCACGCACTGTCTACCCTAGATGGGACTCTCTGGCATCACCAACATCACTGTCATTGTCTGACACCAACAGTCATCGTAGCACTGTGAAAACTGTCCCAAAGTCTGTGGCCCTTCATGCCCTGATCTGGTGATGACCTCAGAGTCTGTGTCCTCCACCACTTCCATGCCTGAGGTGAACTTAAGTGGTGTCGACCAGTCGCCGCGTTGTAGTGGTTTCCGCAACGGACTACTGACTCGAAGTTTGTGGGTTCGAATCCCCATCAGTACCTTCAAAAATCATTGTGGGATTTTTCAGCTCTAACCGGCTTCTACCCAGAGTTGGGCGTGCTATGGGCTCACTGGGAAGACTGGGACCACACAGTCGAGTCTCATCCATTTCACGGATACGTCATTGACGGTGTTGCTCAAATCTCCTGACCAGCACTGCAGGTGTCTGTATCTCTCGGGCCTGGTTGACGCCAGAATATATTATGATAGTAAGCGTAGAGTACAGCCCTGTCACGCAGTCTCAATCCTAGATGGAACTCCATAGCATCATTACTATCATCCTCATCGATCTCATCATCATCGCATTGTAAAAAAAAAAAAAAAAGAAAAAAGAAAAGATAAAAACTGTGCCGGCAACTGTGGCCATTAAGGTGCCGCAAAAAAATGGGACGAAAAAAAAAGGTGAACACAAAGATTACTTCCCTTGGTGCAATGATCCTTTAAAAAAACAGCAAAAAAACAAACAAACAAAAACAAAAACCAACCCAAAAACAAACAAACAAAAAACCCCAACTTAAGTGATGCCACTGATTCCGGGGGATGTTGATGGAGGGGCGTGGTGGTGGTCATCTGACCAGGTCGGGTGTCAACCTCCATCTGGGTCTGCAACCAAGACATAACTAGCAGGGGGCTAGTAGGCATGTCTTTCGTAAATCGGTCACTACAGGCACTGATGAACTCAACCGAAGTGACTCAGCAGTAGTGCAGGGTCACCTCTGGTGGGTTCTCCTATAGCGGCTTGACGTCTCTGGCTTCTGCTGCCTTCCTGACTCTGGTATTTTCAATGGATAAACTTAAGGTTGTTGGTGTGTTGTGGAACCGGAATGAGCGGTATAAAATCAACGCACTGAGATGGCTCAGAAGATGGAATATAACACAAAACAAAACAAAACAAAAACATCATCAAAAGTGTTACCTTAACCTTTACCTTTATTTTTACCTTTACTTGTCTGCACCAACGTGCACACGCTGACTAATTCGACGTGAATCTGTCTTCCACTTCCATTTTTGAAGGCGGAAAAAAAGGGAGCAAACTCTCCGTGACACGCTAAGGCAATCTCCTGTGTTTCAGTCCAGTAATTGCAGTCTGTGGCTGTAGAGTGGGGAGACAACCTCCACTATGTAGGGTGAGGGACGGTGTGGATACAGCTTCCACCGTGCAGGGTGGGGAGGGTGTGGATACAGCTTTCACCGTGCAGGGTGTGGGAGGGTGTGGAGACAGCTTCTTTCTTGCAGGGTGGGGGTAGAGAGAGACAACATAAAGAAAAACACACAGGAGACAAGACAGGAGTTTGTTCCCTGCGGGAAAAAAAATGACCGTCTGTTATTACGTAAGCTAGCTCAGTCTGAATTTCCGCCTGTCCGACAGACAGGCTGATAGGAACATCTCACAGGACATACACTACAAAACAGGAACTTTGGTCCTCTGCCTCACAGAGCATATAACAGGAACAATGATCCTCAGGGCCAACAACAGAAGCTGGAAGATTGGTCCTCCATCTCAAAAAACATCCAATAGGAACATTAGACTTCATGGGTCCTCTAACTCAACAGGAAGCAGCAATGTGGGTCCTCAAAGGTCCTGTAACTGTGTGAGGACAAAGGTCACCAGTTTAATCTGCTTCTCTTCCTAGTTCCTTGCTGTTGACTTTTAGTTTTTTACATCAATGTTAAGTTCTGGGGTGACTTTTCAAGACAGCATAATTCGTGTCCCTTTTTAAGTAATTTTCTGTAATTTTACAGAGTTCGACTTCGCTGTTGTTGCCAATAGGTATCATGTACATTTCTTTATAGGATGGAGGGAAAGTGAGGACGGTTTTAAAGATGTAGCGGGTGGTGGGAAGACTCATTCAGACTCTCTCCATAACTAGTCAGGAGTTATCATCAGTTAGAGGATGGATCAATAGATGCTGACTTTACGTATGTTGGATTGAAATTAATCAAAGTTTGAAGTTTGTTCAAGAAGGCTTACCACAATCAGATAATTCCATACACGCTCCACCCAAATCTACGAGCAACTATTCGGAAAATTCATTGATTTTGCTTAAAAACCCTACGCAATGGGAAGAGCTCTGGAGTCCATGGCTCTATCAAAACAATCAGGTTTGAACTCAAGACATAAGATTTGGAGTCTACGGCTGTGTCAAAGCAACAAGCCAGCCCATGTGAAAGTTACAGTGGCCAAGATGGAATTAGAACCCAAGAGCTTGACGTTATCAATACGGCGCCGTGACTAACTGATCCACTCGGCCAGCTGGAAGAAAACAACAACAACAACAACAAAAAACAAAATAAAACAAAACAAAAAACAGTAGCCAGCATGAGGGTCGAACCCACACCCTCTGTGTTATCTGGGTCCGAATGGGTCATGCAACGCATTGATGCCCCCCACCTCCTCCCACCCCTATCATTTGCTCGGAGAAATGACTGTCGATTGGCGTCGGGAGCTTGGGAGGTGAGTGTCCCGAGAGTGGCGAGGCATTGGTGCTCCGGGTCCCATCCGCACCGTGGTGATGTTTCCTGCTAACACTCTAATCAACTGAGTCAAAGTGACCAGGAAAACCACTATGGCCTGCCATAGACTGGAGCACAGGACCTCTGCGTTACCAGCAGGATGCTATCACAACAAACAGTCGCTTAATGTGGCTCCCTGAATAACTTCCGCAGTCACATGATCTTTCTCCTCACCTTAAATGCCATCATTGTTTGTCTGTTTGTTTTTGTATGTTTGTGTATTTGATTGTATGTTTGTTTGTCTGCTTATTTGTTTGTTTGTTTTATGTATACTATACAGAAATGATATTCTGTCTGTCTGTTTGCTTATTTGTTTGTTTATTTATATAAACTATAAAGAAATAATATACCAGAAAGGGGATAGCATTAGACAGGGCCTATATATATATAAATATATTTGTGTTATTGCCAACAACACTTGCCACACGATGTTGGGTTGTCATGGAAGAAGGAATACTGTTGCGTGCCGGTAGGCAATGACGGTCACTAGTCTGGTGCCATGTGAGGTGTGATCTGCACTGACCTGAGTTCAACACCCAGTCAGGTGAACACGTCACACACCCCCCCCCCACCCACACACACCCCTGCTGACTGGGCATCGTCCTTGTTGATCGGTGTGTACGTGCGTATGGAGGGGTGGGTGTCACTTCATCTTTATTTCATCACATGGTGGTGGTGATGAACTCACCCACACACTATGGACTGTGCTCACTTCAATATACTCATCCATTACGTGTGGGCTTGTGTTAATGAAATCATTAATAATGTATGAACTGTGGTCAGTCAGCTCATTCATAAATATGTGAACTGTGGAAAGTGAACTCCTTTACATTACATAAACTGTGATTAATGAGCTCATTCATATATATGAACTGTGATCAATCTATTCATCCATAAAGTGTGAATTGTGATCAATGAACTCATTCATAATGTATACGTATGAACTGTTGTCAATGAATTCATCCATAATGTATGAACTTGCGTCAATAAACTTATCCGTGACGTATGAATTGTGGGCAATGAACACATTCATAATGTATGCGTATGAACTGTTGTCAATGAACTCATACATAATGCATGAACCTGCCTCAGTGAACTTATTATTGACGTATAAACTGTGGTCAATGCACTCATCCATAATGTATGAACTGTGGTCACCTCAATGAACTGATCCATTATGTATGTACCAGGGAAATGTTTTCCATTGGCAGTCAGGTCAGGAACTGGCCTTGATTAACGGCCTCTTGACAGTTCACTGAACAGTACAATGATGACTAATTCTCTCTGAAAGAAGTCCAGTTAACAATCCTTACAGGCAGTGGTGTTAACAGTTTAACGACTTATCGTGGCCATGTTGTACAATCCTTACAGACAGTGGTGTTAACAGTTTAACGACTTATCGTGACCATGGTGATCACTGTGACCATGTTGTACAATCCTTACAGACAGTGGTGTTAACAGTTTAAACGACTTATCGTGACCATGGTGATCACTGTGACCATGTTGTACGATCCTTACAGACAGTGGTGTTAACAGTTTAACGACTTATCGTGACTATGGTTATTATTGTGACCATGTTGTACGATCCTTACAGACAGTGGTGTTAACAGTTTAACGACTGATCGTGACCATGGTGATCATTGTGACCATGTTGTACGATCCTTACAGACAGTGGTGTTAAATTTTAACGACTTATCGTGACCATGGTGATCATTGTGACCATGTTGTACGATCCTTACAGACAGTGGTGTTAACAGTTTAACGACTTATCGTGACCATGGTGATCACTGTGACCATGTTGTACGATCCTTACAGACAGTGGTGTTAACAGTTTAACGACTTATCGTGACCATGGTGATCATTGTGACCATGTTGTACGATCCTTACAGACAGTGGTGTTAACAGTTTAACGACTTATCGTGACCATGGTGATCATTGTGACCATGTTGTACGATCCTTACAGACAGTGGTGTTAACAGTTTAACGTCTTATCGTGACTATGGTTATCATTGTGACCATGTTGTACGATCCTTACAGACAGTGGTGTTAACAGTTTAACGTCTTATCGTGACCATGGTGATCACAGTGACCATGTTGTACGATCATTACAAACAGTGGTGTTAACAGTTTAACGACTTATCGTGGCCATGGTGATCATTGTTCAGTTCAGTTCGAGCCTCTGTGACGTACTCCTTCCACTTGCTCCTGTCCAACATAACTGCCTTGATCTCATCGATGTTTTTGAGGCCAGTGTCCCTTTTATAATAATAATAATAATATATTTTATTTATATAGCGCAAAATCTTGATAAAATCAAATCTAAGCGCTGAGCGTATACATGCATACATACCTACATACATATGAGCATATACATGCATACATACATGCATACATACTTACATACATAAATCTAAGCTGAGCGTATACATGCATACATACATACATACATAAATCTAAGCGTATACATACATACATACATACATACGTACGCACATGCATACATAATAATTACAATATTTATATAGCGCAAATCTCGACAAAATCAAATCCAAGCGCCGAAAAGACACACACGCACACACGCACGCACGCACACACACACACACACACACACACACACACACACACACACACACACACACACACACACACACACACACACACACACACACACACACACACACACACACACACACATGCATGGCCACAAATGGGGAGAAAAGAATAAAAGCAATAAAAGCAAGAATAAAACCAATGGAAAACCACAGAGAGCACATCATATACAATTATATATTAAAACAAAGTGATTCCCCTCCGAGCGGAGACAGGCTGCAGAGGGGGGTTGAGTGAGGTTAGGATTTTATGCAGAGGAGAAAAGGTGAGTTTTGAGAGCTGACTTGAAGGAGGCAAAAGTAGGTTGCTGACGGACTGAGAGAGGAAGTTTGTTCCAGGAGAGTGGACCAGAAACAGAGAAGGCTCGTGGACCATAGGTATTGAGCTTAGTGCGTGGAAAGCGAAAAGTCAGAGAATCGGAGGCAGAGCGGAGGGTACGTGAGGGAACATAGATCTCAAGTAGGCTTGACAGGTAATCGGGGGCTGCGTTATTGAGGCTTTTGTAGCACATGGTGTCTAGTTTGTACTGTATGCGCTTTGATACAGGGAGCCAGTGAAGTTGTGCCAGGAGAGGAGATATGTGGTCAGCTTTTTTCTTTTTGAGTACAAGGCGTACAGCATTGTTTTGAATGCGCTGTAGGATGTGAATGGTGGAGGCAGGAAGACCAGACAGGAGTGAATTGCAATAGTCAATGCGAGACATTATGAAGGAGAGAACGAGTTTTGTAGTTGTTTCGACAGAGAGATACTTCCTGATCAGGCTTATACGATGGAGATGATAGTAGCAAGATCTGGCAGTTTGAGAAACAAAGTTGTTCATGGACAGGGTAGAGTCAATGCAGACACCAAGGTTTTTAGCTGAATCAGAAATTGGGACTGATGTGTTACATAATGGGAGAGAAAGAGGAGGCAGCTGGGAAAGTTTCTGACGGGTGCCAATGAGGATAGCTTCTGTCTTGTCGTCATTAAGCTGAAGTCTATTGTGTGTCATCCAGTTCTTAATGTCCGAATAACACTCAGTGGTGCGAGTCAACAGGCGCTGTATATTATCAGGTGAGTCACTGTCTTGAAGTTGGGTGTCATCAGCATAGAAGTGGTGTTTTATAGAGTGGGAGTTGATGATGGTGGACAGGGGGGAGGTATAAAGAGTGAAAAGAACAGGGCCAAGGACAGATCCTTGTGGAACACCACAGGTCAGGTATGCAGGTTGAGAGTAAGTGCCATTGATGAGAACAGTTTGTTTTCTGTTTGATAAATACGAAGTGAAAAAGGAGAGAGCAATGTCAGAGATGCCAAAAGTATGATGAAGTCTAGAAAGGAGAATACCATGGTCAATGGTATCGAAGGCTGCAGACAGATCAAGGAGTGTGAGGAGAGAGACTTTGCCAGTATCAGTTGCAAGGAGGAGATTGTTGAGAATGTGTAGTAGGGCAGTTTCAGTGCTATGGCACTGGCGGTAGGCTGACTGGAAAGGATTGAGGAGATTGTTGGCAGACAGGTGAGAGTTCAGCTGGTTGAGGACGACCTTTTCAAGGAGTTTTGACAAGAAAGAGAGATTAGAGATAGGCCTGTAATTTTTCAGTTCATTTGGGTCTAAATTGTGTTTCTTGAGGAGAGGGTGAACAATAGCAGACTTGAAAGAATCTGGGACAGTTCCAGTTTGAAAAGAAGTGTTGATGATGTCAGTGATGAATGGGAGGAGAGTAGGGAGACAGTCGGAGTAGAGAGAACCTGGAAGAGGATCCAGTTCGCAGGTTTTGAACGACATGGATCTGATTGTGTTGAAAATTTCTTCTTGTGAGACTGGGGTAAAAGTAGTGAGAGGTGTGCCAGAGAAGGAAGGGTCAGGTGGGCATGGTTGACAGGGTGTCCTGTCAAGCCTGTCACGAAGAGTTTGTATTTTGGTGGTGAAATACTTGGAGAATACAGATGGGAGTTCTTCATTTGTATGTTTTGTTGGGAGAGGTAAGTCTTTTCGTGTGCCAAGGAGATGATTCATGGTTGTAAAGAGTTCTTTTGAAGAAGAGGCATTCAGGATTTTGGTTTGGAAATAGCTTGTTTTTGCAGATGCAATGAGGGTGGATACTTTTGTTTTAGAGGCTTGGAAAAGTTGCCTGTGTACAGTGAGTTTGGATTTGCGCCAGCGGCGCTCTGCTCTGCGGCGGGCACGTTTTGCACAGGCAATCTCATGAGTGAGCCAGGGGGTAGGGGGGCGGTCAGGTAAAAGACGGGTTGTGGCTGGAGCATGAGTGTCCAGAAGATGGTGGAGAGTAGTATAGAATTCACCGACGGGACAAGAGACGAAGATCAATAAAGTCTGTTGTCTTCCTTCCCCTATTCGCTCTCCCTCCAGTTGGCTGCCACAGTACAAGTTGTGAAGCAACTTCCTCTGGATGTTGCATACAGTGACCGGCTAGGCGAAGCCTACGTGTTCGTATCTTGTCACTAACTTTCGGGAGGTATCCATATAGCTCTTCGTTAGTCATGTGCTGCTGCCAACAGACATTTAATGCCATCCTCAACATGCGAGTATACGTCCCATCGAGACTCTTCTCCATCTGCTTTGTTAAAGTCCATTGTGACCATGTTGTAACTGTGAGATATGGCAAACACAGCACAGACACCATGTTAGAGATAAGGCAAGTGAGCAGTCCGTCTAGTATCTTCTCCCTGGGTCTACCCGGTGCTCTCTTTCCCTCCAGCTTTCCCATTGTGACCAGGTGTTCCAGAAATATTTTTGGGATAATCATTATCGTCCTGCCCATCAGGAAGCATCCACATGAAATATGATCTTTTGTATAAGATATCAAACCTATTTTCGAGACAAACAAAAATAAGTAACTTAATGACTCTTTTCATCTTGCACGCATGTTATCTCAAACAACAGGTCTGGTGACTTGTAGACAAAACAAAACAATTGTCACCTGCTTTGGGAGCATACAGTATCTTCCCTGTGAAGGACTGCATACTGACACAGCGCTCTAGAGGTGTCAATTAGGCTGCTCCCCAAACCCCAATGTTCTGTTTTCCCTCACGATTTTGTCTCCCTCAGTGGTTTCTGATTTGTTTGTGTTTTCTTATACAGCACAGGTCATCTGTTGAAATAAACGGTGTTCTTTTTGTTTGTCTGTTGGTTTGTTGTTTAGCTTTTGTTTGTCTTTCTGTTTGTTTGGTTTTACCATTGAAGGGGAGACAACCGTACTTTCTCTCTCTTATTGCTGAGGAAACGTGTCTGTATTTGCTCTACTTAACAATGCAAATCCTAGCGGTTGATTTTCTTTTTTTATCTTTATAATTAATGAAGCGTTTGTGTGAGAGCCTTGCCATACCTTCTATAAACGTGGTGTGTGTGTGGTGTGTGTGGTGTGTGTGTGTGTGTGTGTGTGTGTGTGTGTGTGTGTGTGTGTTGTGTGTGTGTATGTGTGTGTGTGTTGTGTGTGTACTGTGTGTGTGTGTGTGTGTGTGTCTGTGTGTGTCTGTTGTGTGTGTCTGTGTGTGGCTGTGTTGGTTGTGTGTATGTGTGTGTGTATGTGTGTGTTGCGCTGTGTGATGGTGTATTTTGTGTGTGTTGTGTGTGTGTGTGTGTGTGTGTGTGTGTGTGTGTGTGTGTGTAAGTGTGTGTATGTGTGTGTATGTGTGTGGTGTAAGTGTGTGTATGTGTGTGTACGTGTGTGTGTGTGTGTATGTGTGTGTGTATGTGTGTGTGTGTGTTTGAGTTTGTGTGTGTGTGTGTCTGTGTTTGTGTGTGTGTATGCGTGTGTATGTGTGTGTGTGTGTGTGTGTGTGGTGTGATCACAGGTCAAGCAACATGACGAATAACATCAAGTCACTCACACTCACTGTACAAAGGCTCGAGAGTCTGCCGGAAAATTGCTGTCAAATTTGCATAGAGCGCATAGGGAATTGTCCAAGTGCAATGAATCTTTCTTGAAAAAAAATTCGAAATCGAAATTCTGATAAATAGAACACAATGTGTACTTAGTTCTAAGATACTATGTAGGCCTAAGTATGCTTGCATACACCACTCACACACACAAAAGAACAAAACGCAAACTTTAAAATGAATTTCAGTTCTATCATATTGTATTAGTACACATACATGCATCACACACACACACACGCGCGCGCGCGCGTGCACACACACACACACGCGCGCGCACACACACACTGACACTCTAACACACACACGCACACGCACACACACACACACACATAAACACACACATACACACGCACACACAAACACAGACGCACGCACACACACCCATACACATACACGCAAACTCAAACACACACACACACACACATACACACACACTCGCACACACACACACACACACACACACACACACACACACACACACACACACACACACACACACACATAGACACACCCACACGCACACACACTAACACTTTAACAAGTTCCCTTTCCACATATATGTCTACACATCAACCTATACGTACAATGTTTTACCTGTAAAATAAACGCCAATACCAGAATAAACAAACTATTTACATCCACAATGACAACAGACGGAAACAGTGTTAACCATATGCATGTATCACTCCCGTCACATACACACGCACATTTTCATTCTCTCTTGGACACCGGAACCAGTAAAAAAAAAAACACGAAAAGGGAATGAGAACGCGTATTTAATACAACAAGACAAGACAGGCGCAAATTTTCGGCCAACTGGCCTTTGTCATGCGTAAGATCACAAACAAACACCAGATACAAAAATTAGGATAAAAAGACTAAAACTTCCCTGCTGCTCCTTCCAGTGTGAGAAAAGGAAGGTTCAGTCTTTTTCTCCTGATTTTTGTACCTGGTGTTTGTTTGTGATCTTATGCCTGACAAAGGCCAGTTGGCCGAAAATTTGCACCTGTCTTGTCTTGTTGTATTAAATACGCGCTCTCATTCCTTTTTCGTGTTTTTTTTTCTGGTTCCTGTTTGCTTGAACGTGGGCAAAAACATTTGTTTTGGATTTCTCTTGGACACTGTTAGATAACTAACAAGATTCCGGAACCCGTCTGACGTAATGTTCATAGCACTGAGAAAACAGACTGCTTGTCTGGCATCAAGTGCCATCGACTGTTAGCCGTTGTGTTTTCAAACGTGTTTGCCGAAACACGCTATCCACACCAAAGGCACATAACGGCCACAGTTATCGAACGTAAACGTAACGCCAATGTAAACGGACAAATCGTGCAAACACTGGTGTTGTACTTCCCCTGTTCAGCAGGCTCCAGTCTGTCGTCCATGCCTTTGTCCCCGGGACCAGGCAACATGAAAACGTGTCTGCTTCTGGGCCAGACGGTCTTTTTACAGAATATTCACAGACTTCATGTTTGCTGTAGTTGATCAATTATTCACAACAAAGATTTGCAGTGGTCCATTGAGGTTTTGTGAGGATATTGAAGTTTAAATGTCATCATTTATTCGTAGCTTTACCGAGCTTAGGTCATGATTGATAGATTGAATAACTTGTATAAAGGATGTAAAGGTTATGAATTTTTCTCTCATCTTACCCTTTGTTTTTAATTCCTTTTTACTTTATTCAATGATGACTGGTATGGGATATTGTAAGAAAAAGACCACAGCAGAGTGGCATCCAGGAGTCATGACCTGGATGTGGCCCGGCCCCCTTAGAGTGCCAGGAGTTAAGGGCCGAAACACTTGCTTGACGGGAGTTTCTCCTCTGAGGACCTTCTGCTGTCCGGCTGTACCCACACTTTTTATT